>CAUYPO010024295.1:0-90367 GCA_963574435.1 Cheirogaleus major
CATGCCTGTAGTCCCAGCTACTCGGGAGGCTGAGGCAGGAGGATTGCTCGAGCCCAGGAGTTTGAGGTTGCTGTGAGCGAGGCTGACACCACGGCACTCACTCTAGCCCGGGCAACAGAGTGAGACTCTGTCTCAAAAAAATAAAAATAATTTAAAGAGGGTTATTCTGAGCAATATGAGTGACCTCGGCTTAGGGATACACAAACCAAAGAAGCCTTGAGTAAGTGATCCCAAAGTGGTTGGATTACAGTTTGGTTTTATACATTTCAGGGAGATAGGAATTGCAGGGAAAATCATAAATCAATACATGGAAGATATACATTAATTTGGCCCAAAAAGGAGAGACATCTCAAAGTGGGGGCTTACAAGTCATAGGTGGATTTACAGGTTCTTTGGCAATTGGTTGAGAGAGTTAAACTTTGTCTAAAAATGTGGAGTCAGAAGGAAGGAATGCCTAAGTTAAGACAAGGAAGTCTGCTAATCTGAGGCAGGAGGATCACTTGAGCCCAGAACCCCAAAACGAAGGTAAGGGCAATGTTGATTCCTTCTGGAAGCTGTGAGGGAGAACGCATTCCATGACTCCCTCCCAACTTCTGGTGACTCCAGCAACCCTTGGAACTCCTTGGCTTGTAGCTACATCGATAATCTGTGTCTCTTTTCACATGGCCCCCTGTTTCTCCTGCCTTCGCTTTTCATATAATGATTGTGTTTAGGGCCCATCCCATCCAGGATGATCTAATCATGAAACCTTTAGGTTAATTACACCTGCACAGACCTTTTTTCCATACAGGGCCACCCCCATTCACAGGTTCTGGGTGGATGTATCTTTTAGGGAGTACTGTCAACCCTCTATAGGATCCAGATTTATCTCTTTCTTCATGTAAGGAGCCAAGATCTCCAACTTTCTCTGCTGAATAGCTCATGTTCTCCCACTGACTTGTGATGTCATCCCATTTGAGCTCTAGGTTCCCATGTGCAGCCCATGCCCATGGGTTCTGCATTTTAGTCCATTTGTCTGCTTATGTTTTCTGCCACTACCACACTGCTTTTACTGCTGTGATTTTGCAGTATGCCTTAATATTTGATAGAGCAAGTCCCTACCTTGGCTCTGTGTTTTAAAAAATGCCGTACTTTTTCAAGGACCTTGATTTTCCATATACATTTTAGAATCAGTTTATGAGTCCCACCTCCCCACAGTCCCTTGGGATTTTGACCGGAATCTTAATGACCTCATAGATTTATATGGAGACAATTGACATTTTTAAAACATTAAGTCAGGCCATCCATGAATCAGTGATGGCCATCCATGAATCAGTGATGTCCCTCCATTTATTCAGGGCCTCTTTTATGTCCTTTAATAGAAAGGAGATCTTGCGTGCTCTTTCTTAGGGCAATTAGAGAGGGACGAGCACTTGACAGTTTATAAATGGTACATTTTTATATATCTGTTCTCCCTGGAGTCCTATTATCTATATTCTATAGAAAAGGGAATTGAGGCTGCGAAGGGTGAAGGAAGCTCCCCAGGGACACACAGTAGTGACACAGCTCAGCCCCTGTGGGCATGTGGCATATGTATTGGGAACCACCCACCTTGCCTCCTGGCCCAGTAAAGGCCCAAGTGGACAGATCTGTCACCAGTCAATCTCTTGCTGACAAGGCTAGGCAGGGGTCATACAGGGGCCAGCCCACAGTTGAGCACTTTAAGATCTGCAAGAGAGACATGGCGGCATAGATATACAGAAGAATGATGAGAATGCAGGTCACCTTGACCTGCTGTGCAGGGGCCTGCTTGGATGAAGACCTCAAGGTCATGTCGCTTGTCTGGAGCCTGGTGCTAAGGGGTATGTTGGTGACCCCACAGCCATGGCTGCCTTCTCCCTTGCTGGCATCCTTGTCCCCAACCACTAGGCCCAGCCTGATGGAGGCTGGCAAGAACCTAGGCAGGGTGGCCAAGAAAGGCCTGGGGAAGTGCTGGCTGAAAAGTTCAGTGCTTGCTGGGAGGATGATGGCGACTGCATCCAGGTCTTTAGAGGCTGCCCAGCACAACCTGGCCCACTCTAGGGGCTGCAGTCCATCGCCCCACATGGCCTGGGCCACTCACAGGCTAACCAGGCAGCGGGCCGGCAGGGACACAGCTATGCGCTGCAGCACAGCCCATAGCAGCAGCTCCAAAGCCTGGCTGTTCTCATGGCAGAAGTTGACTAGGCTACAGTGGGCCCACTGGGCCATGGAGAATGGGGCCAGGCTGGCTTCCCACCATAGGTGCTGCAGGACCTGCAGGAGGCAGCAGCGGGCTCCATGGATCAGGGTAATGAACAGCTGTAGGCTCCAGACCCACGCAATGGTCGGCGGCTGCCACAAAGCTCACTGGACAGGCAGCAGCACCTCCATGTAGTCTCTGAGCCAGGATGAGGGTGAGCTCCCATCTACCAGTAGGCTGCTGCACCACAGGATGCAGAGGCCCACCTTGGACACGGACAGGCAATGGGAGGCCGTATTTGCCATCTCTGCCTGCGGCCCCAGCAGGGATCCGTAGCTGTTCAGCAGGCTCAGGCCACAAGGCCACATGGGAGCAGGAGCAGGAGCTGCCAGACACCCCTGCCCAGCCAGCTCCCATTCTTTGGGGGCATCACCTGACAGCTGGTGATGGAAGAGCATGGCAAGGGGCCTTCATGACCCAAAGGCTGTGTGTCCAGGCTCCCACTCCAGTGACATGGGACTGTGCTCGTGCCACAAGCTCTTACTGACAGATCCTCTGGACAAAGCACTCCTAAACTAAAGCGATCCTCCCGCCTCAGCTTCCCAGAGTGCTAGGATTACAGGCTTGAGCCACCTCTGTTGCAATTTTAAATAGTCTTATTTGGTCTGTGAGAGTGGCCATCTTGTTCCCCTCTGTATTCCTGTGGCCTGGTGCAGTACGTGGCACACAGCAGGCTTTCAGTAAGAATTTCTTTTTGCTCATGACTCCAAAGCTGCTTGTTCAATGAGGGGGTTATTGAACACCAAGTCTGTGTCGTGAAAACCCAACCTAGAGTCAGATAGACTTGAGCTCTGTCCTTCATTAATTATACTTTTGTTAAGTAAGTAACATCTTGGCCAGAAGCTTAGTGTTTTCTGCAAAAAGGGGACAATACAGGTCATAATCTCATGTCTGCAACCCTGAAATTAAAAAAAAAATTCACGACCCTGGGTCGTGAGACCGTTTGGCAGACTTGGGACGCACCTCAGCAACTCAGAGACTCTCTGAATCAAGCGCGGGCCACTGCAGCTGGATTCTGAGAGCAATGGCCGAGAAGCGGCTTGAGGGAGGGGGTGCCCGAAATCAAGAGGCAAGTTGGAATCAGGTCGAGAGCCAGGAAACTTGGGGTTTCAGTCTTTCCAATTCCAGAGGTGACGGGATGTCACACTAGAAAAAGCGACGGGGCCATTTTTCGTCATCATTACTAAATTTGGCTGCTGTCGAACGCCGTAGATTCGTTGCACTCCAAATGCTTAACCAGCGCATCCGCGGCTTTTCACTAAGTTTGAACCCAACGACGCGCCGTAGAGTCTCTAATTTGTGTCTCTGAAGCAGACGATCCGCTCAGAACGAACGCTAGGCGTGGAAGACCGTGCGCGCAAATCGCGCCCGGGGCGTGACCCCCGACCCGGCGTCCGCCGCGGGCGCGCGCTCGCACGCCGGAAGGGGTGGAGCCAGACTTGGTCTTAAAAGCGTGCACCCGGAGCCGGCCGGCCTCTAGCTGCGTGATTTGGCGGCAGGATGGTACGTATTGTTGTGGGACTTCCTTCTGGTCCCCGGCGTTGGCGTGGCTGAATCCGCGGCGCATCGCCGCCATCTCGGCTTCGCCAGTGCCAGAGATCTGCTCTAGGAGCATGGGAGACACGGCGGGGGCCGCAGTGAGGTCTCTTTTCTGGAAGCTCGCGAGGCTTGTGGAGAAGGGCGAGTGGAGGATTGGCCCTGGGCCTGCAGATGGTCGGAGAGGCCTCGGTGTGGGAGCAGACCTGTAGGCCCGACACTTTTAAACTCACGGGTGTTTTCTGGGTCACAACCTTAACTATTTTAGCCTTAATCGAGATAAGATCCTATGAGCAGTATGCGGGGCCGGGAGGACCTTGAGTGGGGCTGTAGGCATTATTCTTACCAAACTGGGAGCTGAAGAAGCCTGCGGGAGGGAAGGCTTCGCATGAGGGTTGAGGCTCCCTTCTGGAACCTGGGACGGTTGGTGCAACTCGAAAGGCTTCTGGAATTCGCAGACACCACAGGTGATGAACTTACTGACGGGCGGACAGAGACACTGTGCTGATTGTCAAGTTCTGATTTGGTTCTGTCGAGTTCTAGTAGCCTATGTGTATTAGTCTAGCTCCTGTCCCGCACCTGGAGGAGTCTAGTACAGTTCTACCCAACCGTTTGTCCCAGCCGTAAGTGCTGTTGGTGGTCAGACTCTGGATGATTGTTAATAAAATCAGTTGTTATGTGGCTTTTAATGCTATTACTTAGTATGTTTTCGTCTGATGTTAGAATGAAAAAGTAAATGGCTAATTTTTTAAACAATTGAAATGAGTTGGAATAAAGGTTCAGCTCATTTTGTTGAGTTTTAATACACTCTTCAGGATGTGTGTGATCCTGGGAAAAGTGAACTTGCTGTGTAATCCTGTTACCAGCTTTGGTGGATTTAGGTCTGGTTAAGATCCAGCATTGCTGAGACCGTTTAGAGCTAGGCAGTTGGGAACTGAACTGGAGGGTTTTGGGTACTAATACTGGTCGTTTCTTCCCAGTCTCACAGGAAGTTCTCAGCTCCTAGACACGGATCCTTGGGCTTCTTGCCTCGGAAGCGCAGTAGCAGGCATCGTGGGAAGGTGAAGAGCTTCCCCAAGGATGATCCGGCCAAGCCTGTCCACCTCACAGCCTTCCTGGGATACAAGGCTGGCATGACCCACATCGTGCGGGAAGTCGATAGGCCAGGATCAAGTACGTACAGGCTGCATCCTCCAAGTTGGGGGATAGGAGTTGAGGGTGGGGATATGTATGTTATCAGAATCCTTCTGATCAGGAATGTTAATCTTTAGGACTAATCCACAGATTACAGATGGCTGGCACTGCTTGCTTTAGGCAGAGGAGTATTTTTGAAGTAAGGGGCATGGCGTGAGTAAATTTTCCAAGAGCTGCAACATAGAGAAGTATGCTAGCTTGGGTGATTAGAGGCTGGGATCGAAGGTGCCGAGTTCACCCGAGTGTCAGTTAAAAGCTTGAATAATACCCATTTACGTGGGTTTTGGTGAAGTTAAAACTGGAAAAATCACTAAGTAGAACACAGAACTTGTCACTGAGCCATGGTAGATGCTAACACTGGGCAGCATTTTCTATTCCAGGCTTCCATGCTTGTTACTACACCCTCTTATACGCTGGACTCTGTATTGTCAAGATAAATAACAAATCTATCTGCCTCTAGAGATTTCTGGCAGAAGGAAGAGAACTGAAGCCAGACTGGCATTTGGCTGACTAGGTCTTGATTTTTTTCTCTCTTAAGCACTGACTGTACAGAGCAAGGGTCATGGTTTTTTTGGTTTAGGTTGACAGGTGTGGATGCAGGGAGAGTGAGAAGTATGTAGTAAGGACAGCCTGGGGGTTCAGTCTGTTGGTGTGGGCCTCACATTATAAATTTTCCTGTCATCTGAAGCAGGTTGTCCTCAAACTGGCCTAAATAGGGAGTTCCTGTCAGCCCACTGAAGTCTGACTACTTGCTTCCCCCCTCCCCCAGAGGTGAACAAGAAAGAAGTCGTGGAGGCTGTGACCATTGTGGAGACGCCGCCCATGGTGGTTGTAGGCATCGTGGGCTATGTGGAAACTCCTCGAGGCCTTCGGACTTTTAAGACCATCTTTGCTGAGCATATCAGCGATGAGTGCAAAAGGCGCTTCTACAAGAACTGGTAAGGGAGGAGCAGGCTTGCCGTGCCTAGGTTAGGGGCTGGAGAGCAGGGAGCACCCTGTGCAGGGCCTCTCAGTTATGTAGCAGGGAGGAACTGCTCAGTTCTCAGGTTTAATTGCCCTATGAGCATAAAACTACCTGGACACAGACCTTGACTGCCAGCCATTGCGTTTCTGAGCTGGGAGCTGACACCTTAATTTTGTGTCCAGACTGGGTGTTGGCTGAGGATCCAGTAATTCCCTTGTTTGCTGAGTCCAGCTAGAAACCGGGAAAGATGAACAGGATAATTCAGCCCAGAAAGGATGGCAAGGGTCTTGAACCCTGGCCTGAACTTCCCATTATCTTCCTCACTGTGAGGATGGTGCCTCCCCCAAGGTAGGGAAAGCTGCTTTCTAGCACCCCAGGAGTGCGAGTTTGTGTGTTTTGAATATTTGTGACTTAAATTAACCTTGTGGACCTCTGCTCAGCTCCTCTCGGCTCTGCCCGATGAGCTACATCGAGGCTCCGCTTGCCGGTGGAAAAGGCTCCTTAGAAGCCGGCAATGAGCCCATCCTCACGTGGTGCCATTGTGCCTTCCGCTCACCCCTCCTGGGGGGTGATGAAGGCCTGCACCCGGCCCCTCCCCAACTCTGCTCTGCTCCTGAAGGCATAAATCTAAGAAGAAGGCCTTCACCAAGTACTGCAAGAAATGGCAGGATGAGGATGGCAAGAAGCAGCTGGAGAAGGACTTCAGCAGCATGAAGAAGTACTGCCAAGTCATTCGCATCATCGCCCACACCCAGGTAAGCACCACCATGCTGCCAAGGGTAGGGGTAACTGCCTGCCACTTCTTTTTGGAGGTGACCTACTATGTGAGGTTTTGAATATGAGGGTCCAGAACCCCCCCGCATTTGTGAGTAGGCCTCTTGCTTGCCAGCAGAGGGCACTGTGTCCTTCCTGGCTCTTAGCAAGGGAAACCATACCCCATTTGGGGAATATTCAGCTGGTTGACCCAACTGGTGACTCCTGATAAACACTGAAATGCCTTGCTGAAAGTAGTCGTGAAATGTTGACTGGATGCTCTCTTTCAAACCTGGCTTGCTGTGAGCTGTTTGAGCCCCTTGTTGGCCTGGTTAGGATGGTTCCTCTAGCCGTTTCATGTGGTCAGTACAGCCCCGTGTGGCTAGGGACCACTGTATGTTAGCACAGATGATAGATAGTATGTTTCTGTTGAAAGTCTTGGAGGACATTGCTGGGCTACCTTTCAAATAGAAGCTTTGTGCCCAAGTGTTTCCTCATTTAATGCTTTAAGCTTGTCCTCTTGACTTCTGTGTTCTCCCCGAAAGCAGACTTGTTACCAGAGCAAGCATGGGCGGCTAAGGGAAAACTGGCACTTACCCCACAGGAAATGGGCAGGGTAGAGATAGAACACTGGGCTGGTGGGGGCTGGGATCTGCTTGTTGCCTGTCTTGGTGTGGGCCCCATTCGCTCATCTCGACTGTGATTCAGGCACCAGAATCCAAAGTTGAATTGCTGGCATTGGCAAAAAAAAAACGAAGGTACTTTTTTGTTGTGTGTGGTCAGAAAAATTTGTGAGTTAAGCTTTCCTGTTGTCATGGCTTTGATATCAGACTGCAAGCCCCAGCCTCAGTGCCCCTGCCACTGGAGGAGCACTTGAACCCGGAGCTGAGCTGTGTCTGTCCTCCTAGATGCGCCTGCTTCCTCTACGCCAGAAGAAGGCCCACCTGATGGAGATCCAGGTGAACGGAGGCACCGTGGCTGAGAAACTGGACTGGGCCCGGGAGAGGCTGGAGCAGCAGGTCCATGTGAACCAAGTGTTTGGGCAGGACGAGATGATTGACGTCATCGGGGTGACCAAGGGCAAAGGCTACAAAGGTGAGCTCCATAGCAGCTCAAGTTGCTGTGGTCTCAGCCCAGCTGTTCAGTGATGAGCCCTGGAATGTGCGCTGGGCACAGCGCCCGAGTCATACTGCGGAACCATTCCTGTTGCCTTCCTTCTGAGAGCAGCCCTGTGGACGTGGCTGAGGTGGGGCAGCAGGGGCTGCTTCTTGCTGTGTGCCCCCTGCGAAACGCAAAGGGGCGCTTCCAGTGGGGGAACTCAGCATAACAGATAGCTTAAAATGCCATGTGTTTACAAACCAGTTCAGGGTCACAGCCCCAGGGCCTGTCCTTACGCCTATATTTAGAATTTAGGACTCTGGATTTACATGTGTATCTAGGCAAGTGTTCGACTTGACAGGAAATATAAGAGGAGATACACGGGGGTAAGGCAGATTAAATATTCGCGTCTGTACCTCAGATGACCCAGTCGCTGGGTACTAATTATTTAAGGAATTCAAGTTGGGCATTCACAACAGGAAAGGGCAAGTGGGGTGAGTGCCAGGCCCTGAGGTGCAGTAATGGCACATGTCCTTTCCAGGGGTTACCAGTCGTTGGCATACCAAGAAACTGCCCCGCAAGACCCACCGAGGGCTGCGTAAGGTTGCCTGTATTGGGGCATGGCATCCTGCCCGTGTGGCCTTCTCTGTGGCACGGGCTGGCCAAAAAGGCTACCATCACCGCACAGAGATCAATAAGAAGGTGAGGTTCTGAGGGTGGTTCTCTAGGGGAGAGGTTGGGCCTAGTGGTTGCTGTCTCTGTCATTGCTTCATTGGTTGTACAGCTTCTGAGCATCAAGGACTTGAGTTGTCCATATCTCATGGGTCTGTTCTGGCTCTTGGGTGTCAGGGTGATTTGTATAGTGCCACCCCTAAAGGCGTCTTGGTGGAGCTGGCCATTGGTGTGGCTGCGGCTGAGAGTCTGTTCTTTGGTTCTGCCTCCAGGGAGGTTTTTGGGTTTTCCATCCATCTGCGGCCTTGTTCAGCAGGATCTTTGGTTTGGGCTCAGCCACCTTACAAGCCACGGGTTGTTTGTAGGCCCCCCTGGAGTGCATGTGGGGTTTTTTGGTCCCTAATATCTTTTTACCCTGCCTCCACCCTACCTTGACTAGGGGACTAGCCCCTCTGGGCCGGCTCCCTGCCCCCTTTTCACCTTTCCAGGTTACTTACGAATTTCTCCTTGTTCAGATCTATAAGATCGGCCAGGGCTACCTTATCAAGGATGGCAAGCTGATCAAGAACAATGCTTCTACCGATTATGACCTGTCTGACAAGAGCATCAACCCCCTGGTGAGTGATGCTGCCCCCCTGAAGCCACCCCAGGCCTCTTCTGTGGGGTTCAGGGGGCTGGTGCTATTGGGGCACACACCCAGCTGTGGCATGGTGTAATGTGAGCCCACTGGTTGGGGTGGCTGGTGAGAAGTGGGTCGTAGGCACAGCTGTTCAGTGATGAGGCCTGGAATGCGCTGGGTACAGCGCCCGAGTCAGACTGCGGAACCATTCCTTGTTGCCTTCCTTCTGAGAACAGCCCTGTGGTCAGGGATGGCTGGTGTGGGGGGCTGGAGTGACCTGAAGTTGGAAGAGTCATTTCCACAGAATGATTCCCTGTTTGTCTTGCTTGGTCTGTGCTGACCCTGTGGCCTTGTTTGATTTCAGGGTGGTTTTGTCCACTACGGTGAAGTGACCAATGACTTTGTGATGCTGAAAGGTTGTGTGGTGGGAACCAAGAAGCGAGTGCTCACCCTCCGCAAGGTGAGGCAGTGCCCTTCCTGGTTGGTTGAGGGTGGCCGCCTGGGATCCTGTGCCCAGGAGGATCACAGGGCCATGGACACTGCGATAGGAAAGTGCAGAGGAAGAGGGGTATGAGTACTGCTTTAACGTAAGCTTTGAAGTTCCGGGACAAGGAAATTCCCAGCTTGGCTTTGTGGGACTGTTTGCTTTGTTCACGTGTGTCCTTATCCGGCTGGTGGGACACAGTTGGACCAGGAGATGGCGATGGTTGTGGGGGGGAGGGCTCTTGGCTTCAGGAGGTTCAGTTGATCCTGTGACTTCCAGACACTCTTCAGACACTCTTCATAATCGTGACTAACTGCCTGTCTTGGCCCACAGTCCTTGTTGGTGCAGACCAAACGGCGGGCTCTGGAGAAAATTGACCTTAAGTTCATTGACACCACCTCCAAGTTTGGCCATGGCCGCTTCCAGACTATGGAGGAGAAGAAGGCGTTCATGGTGAGCACCTCCTGCTTGCTCCCTTGCTGGGGTTGGTGTGGCTTGCGTCAGCCTGCTTTGGGTGCTTTCCCCCCCTGCGTGGTGTTGGTGCAGAAGGAAGCAGCTAGGCTGCCTCTTGGGTCCTACGAAAGAACTCTATGCCTTAGTGACCCAGAATCTTGGTCCCCTTTAGAGTGTCAGTATCCATGCTGTCCACCTGCCTTCTTCTACCTCTGACCTTACCCACTGTTTCTCTCCCTACAGGGACCACTTAAGAAGGACCGAATTGCCAAGGAAGAAGGAGCTTAATGTCAGGAACAGATTATACAGCTGGTGGGATCTCAATAAAAGTTGTTTTCCAGTGACGTCTGCCTCTGACTTTGTTCAGGGAAGCAGCCGGTAGCCTGAGGGGTCTTGTGCTACTCTTTTCTCCTTAGCCGCACTTGGTCTGCTCTTTGACCCCCAGCTGCCTGGAGGGAGGTAATGAGCTAAGCCTGGGTCTGCCCCTGAGTTGTTGAAAGCCAGCCTGGGGCTTTGTGTAAATGTTTGTCACCTGGGCGAGACAGCTGGGTCTCTGCCGGAGAAGTCAGTTCTGTTTGCACAGCTTGGGTGATGCCAGAGCTGTAGAGAAGGGAAGACGAGGACTGGATGTTCCCTGGCACCTTTGGTGGGTGGGGGTGATAGGCGTGGCATGACAGACCCTGGGTCTGTTGCATGTGCAGAAAAGTTCATTGAACTTGTATAATCCATGCAGGGGTGGCTTCCAGTAAAGGCTTGTTTAGGTTCTTTTGTAACTTGTATCCTAGCCGAGGTCTGGGAGAGGGTGATGCCATGCAGAAGTCCTACGCAGCACCTGGAGTGCTGACTTGGAGAAAGGCTTTAGTTTGTCACCCAGTTTCATTACATAGCTGGGCACGTCGGCCCGCAGCAGCCTGCCCAGGCTCAGCTGGCTGGAAACCTGGTAGTAGTAGCCCATGTCCTTGTTGGGGCTGTGTCCATTCTGGGCTGGGGTCTTCCTTCTGGAGCTTGGGCTGGCAGAGTCCCCACTGGGGATGCTTGGCCGTGGGGATGTGACAGGCCGTATCCTGGTGAGTGGCTGGCTGGTGGATGCCTCTGATCAGGCCTACCCTGAAGCCAGGTGACTGGAAACTGCAGTGAGTTTTGTTCAGACTCTTCCATGGGCCCTACCTGGAGGCCCAGTGGGTGTCTTCCTCTGGCTGCTGCCTTTTGACCTTGTGCTGCTGTGACTGTGTGCTGTGTTCTGCCTCAGTGACTGGCACATCCAAGAGTCCCCTGGGTTCACCTGCATGTCTCAGCTCACCCATCCGTATGGGGTGGTGACAGCTGGGGACAGAATCCTCAGTGCAGGGTACATCTGCAGGCTCAGTGCATGGTGCTATGCCAGATAACCAACTGGGGAGATGGCTTATCCCAAGCTGGTTCCCTGTGAGCATGGGGCATGAGCGAGGTGAGGTTTTAGAATGTCCTAAGGTAATCAAGAGCTAAAGGGGGTGTGCAGTGGGAACCTCCCCCGTGTGTTCACTTAGTATTTCTCTACCCACTTCTGAAGTTGGCATGAGGGTGGAGGCCCTAAGGCCCACCTCCCTGGCTCCTGCAGCCTGGGCCTGGGTGGCTGGAGCTGCACTGCGGGCTGGAGCCGCCAGGGGGAGAGCAGCACCTGGCTGGGCCAGCCCCAGAGGAGGGCCCAAGTCCCCTTCCTCACTAGCATCTCTGGATGTTCCACACAGTCAAGTGCACAGGTGGAGGGGGTTAGGACCTACTGACCCAAGGCCATCAGGTACCTTACTTAGTGACAGAACCAGGCGTGAGACCTGGTTTCCTGGGTGGTGGCTTTCGGAGCCTCTTCAATTTCCCCAGGTCAAGTCCTGCTGGGGGGGCTCCCAGCCTAGCCCCTGCTGTCCTTAGCCTCTTAGCCTGTACCCCTGGCTTAGGCTGGGGCTGGGGCTGGGCCTGGAGCCCCATTACCTGCCCAGCTCGGGTAGGAATGGCCCTGCGCCTGTCCAGGGCTCTGCCCAGGTGTGGCCATGGCCAGGATGACTGGGGATGTGGGCTCCAGGAACAAAAGCACATACATGTGTGTGTCCACACACAGCCATCCAGGGCCACACATGTGCAGGCTGCAAGTGGAGGCACGCACCACGCCCACACCTGTCCACATGTGTCACCAGTGCACAGAAAGCCCTTGGGCAGGTTTGCTTGATGGGGGGCTGATCCCTTGCTGTTAGCCACTCCCACATCCCATCTTCCTTGTCTCTGCCCTGCCTGTGGTCAGTGGGGTGACCTTGGGCACATCCCAGCATAGTTCCCAGCCTCAACCTCCATCAGATCTTGGCCTGATATCTGGGCCCACCCTGGAGGGTGGACCTCAACCCAGAAGGGACGGTCCTTTGAAGGAAATGGAGCTGTGGCTGCGAAGGCGAATGAGCAGCGCCTCCTAGCAGGTGCACGGAACGGCTGCAGCCGTTGGGATGGGCGATCGGCTTTGTGGGCAGCACGCGGAGCCGGCCACCCAGGTGTGGGGTCAGCTTCACGTGCCTGTTCTGGACACACCGGCGCGGTGCACGTGCTGGCAGCAGTTGTGAACGCAAAGGCCCTTCTCTCCAGGAGCCTCATTCCAGCTGGAGGGGCAGACAGCAGAACAAGACTAGAAGTGCTGGCTGCTAGGAGGACATAAAACGGGCCACTGGCATACAGTGATGACGGGGTGGGGGGTTGGAGGAGGCTTCCGTGAGACCTGAGGGTGTCAAGAATCCAGCCCACGAAGCTCTCTGGGGAGAACAGCCAGGCAGGGCAGCACAGGTGCAAAGGCCCTGGGGTAGGAAGGAGGCTCTGGGCTCAGACAGAGCTCCCGATGGGGGTGCCTGTGAAGGTGGGCTGTGCCTGCCTTGCTGCCTGCTGGACCCTGCCCCTCCCTAGCACAGAGCCTAGCTCATAGTAGGTGCTCAATAAGTTCTTACTGTGGGTCCCTGTGTCTCTGGGCCTCACCCGCGTTTGTGTATGTGCCTGGGTGTCCTGGAGTGGGGGCCTGCAGGGGTCCCCAGCATTTCTGAGGGCCTGCGGTGGCTGGGACGGCTGGTCTCTGTCTCTCCACCCGTGCCCGTGCATGTCACTGAGGGCGCCTCTCCAGGTGCCTGTTGGCATGTGCTTCCTGTCACGCTTTGCTCTCACCAGAACCCCCAGACAGGCCTCGCCGGAATCTTGCGGTGACAGAACAAGGAGTCTCATTCCATTCCTCCTGACAAAAAAAAAAAAAATACCTGCTGGGGATTTCTGAGCAAGTGGGAACAGGGAGGTGGTGGTGGGAGCCACCATCGCCTTAAAAGGCACGACAGAGCCAGTGACTTCGCCTCGCTCACCTGGGGCTGGCTGAGGGGGGTGGTGGTGGCTGGCTGCCACCCTGTGAGCTCACCCCTAACTGTTCTCGGCCCCAGGTCCCTGTGGATGGCCGTGCTGGTGGGGACTGCCACTCGGCCCTGGGTCCCCCCTGCCCTGAGCGCCTAGCCCGCGCTGCCGACAGCTCAGCCTCCCCCCCTCCGTCTGCAGCCCACCCTGCTCTCCATGCGGTGCCCTGCGCTCCGCACCACGGCCCTCCCTGCGGCAGCCTCCTGCCCAGCACCCAGGAGCCCAAGCAGCTTTGCCTCCCGGTGCGGGAGCAGGTGCAGGAGCCCGGGCTGGACCGCTGAGAGGAGAGGGGCCTCACTCCAGCTCACAGGAGGCGGCCAAGTGCAGTAGCCCACCCATCTGCGGGGATGCCTTCCGAGACCCCCAGTGAGTGCCTGAAGCCGCAGGTAGTACGGAACCCTACGAATACCCTACGGAACCCAATCTGATCACTGGGTGGGCTGTGAAGTGACAGGCGACAGTGTCTACAGCGTGGAGATGCTGGACCAAGGGATGAGGCACGTTGGCGCGAGATTGCATCACGCTAAAACTTATGCATTGTTTATTTCTGGAGTTTTCCATGTAGTATTTTGGACGGTAGTTCACTGTAGGTAACTAAAACCACAGAAAGTAAAACTGTGGATAAGGGTCAGAGTGAGGGAGGAAGGGAACATCCAGGAAGCTTCCAGGGCCCCTCACCAGCCCCTGGCCCACAATAACCAGCGCTCACATTTGCTTTGAGGTGGCCCCAAGCCGCAGGTGGTGATGCCATGAGTATCTTGCTCCGTGTCAGACACTGATACTTTGCGCACATAAACTCGGAATCTTCAGGATCACTCCTTGAGGCAGGTTCTATTATTGCCCCATTTTACAGATAAGAAACTGAGGCCAAGAGAAGATAAATAACTTGCCCAGGGCACACAGTATGTACCTAGGAGGCTGGGATTTGGGCCCAGGCATCTCTTCACTCTGACTCTAGGGACTCAAAAGCATATTTTGGCTCAAGGGAGGAGTGGGGTGCTCATTTGTTGAGCACCTACTGTGTGCCAAGCCTTATGTTAGACTCTTTCAGAGTTACCTTACTTAATCCTTACAACCACCGTTCCCATTTCACAGATGGGGAAAATGAGGCCCAGATGGGTTTGGAGGCTTCTCTGAGGCCACAGTCCTCCCACGCCTAGAACGTGCTCGGCCGGCACCTTGGAGCCTCCGTCTCACTGGATGATCCTAACAGCCTGGTGAGCCAGTGCTACTGTTCGCACAGGGAGGAAACTGAGCCCAGGGAGGTTAAGTGCAGCCCCTCAGGTCAGACTCGGGAGGGGTGAGGCAGGGACTCACGTCCAGGCTCCAGACACCAAGTGCTGAGCAGGGCCCAGGAGGCGCTGGGTGAGGAAGGGGAGGACACCGTTTCCGCAGCTGCGGGTGCCCACCGTGTCTTTATGGCCGGGGCAGCAGGCGGGCAGGCAGGGCGGAGGAGCCGGGCACCACAGCCAGCCCCCCCCTCGGCCAGGCCCCCGGCGGCCTGCAGGGCACTGGGTGCATGTGACTGTGGAGAAGCGGCCCGTCCCCGCCAGCCCCGGCTTCGTCAGGCGGAGGAGGCAAGCGGTGATGAGGGAAGGCGCTAAAGATAGCCGCCCGCCAGCTTCCCCATCCCCACTGGCCACCACCTCGTCCCCCGGAGCCCCTCCGCAGGCCTCTGCCCTGGAGTCTGAAGTCTGCCTCCCGGCCAGTCCCCAAAGCCTGGTCATTCAGCCCGGGGCGTGCTGCAGGGACCTTGGCAATGGTCACCATGATGCTGCCATCGCTGAAGACCCCACGCTGCAGGCACTGAGCGTCATCACAGACACTGCCTCAGCAGGAGGCGGGAGCGTCACTGTCACCCCCAGTCCATAGGTGGGGAGTCCAAGCACAGCGGGCACCAGCCCATCTGCACACCGGTGCCCCTGAGCACACCTTGACGTTGACGCATCACGCCCTTTCCACCCCGGGCCAGGGCCTGGAAACACTGAGGCCACCAAGACACCGCGCCGTCCCCGCCCACCTCATAAACGCCTTCTTCCTCGTCAGCCTCATGCTGAGTGGGCAGAGAGGGGGGAGGAGGGGTTGGTCTTGCTGTCTCAGGGGTGGCAGGGCCGGAAGAACACATGTATGTAAATGGACCCGCATGGTTCGAACCCGTGTTCCAGGGCCAACTGCGTTCGTGTGTCCACACCGCTGTCTAAGCACCTACTACGCATCGGGCATCACCGGCTCTTCCCATCTCGGCCCCCGTCTGCCCGCTCAGCCCTGCGGGACCGCCAGGGCCGTCCTGCCTCCGGCCTCTACCCGGTGTCCCCACTGGCGTCCTGGTGTGGTGCGTGGGGAAGAGCCCGCGGCGCTGACTTTGGGCTCAGGGTCTTCCCAGCTGCGGGACACGGCTCTCAGGGACGTCTGAGGAGCGCGTGAGCTGTTCCCCGACGCGTGCTCCTTGCCCACTCGGTCGGGCTCCGGCCCACGCCCCCATCAGGAAATGCTCGCTGAACGTCTGGGCAGGCCGGGCGACACCGGGGCTCAGAGAGCGAAAGCTCCGCTCTTGCACCCCGAAGCCCGAGGCTTTATCCGAGGGCAGGGCCAGCGCGCGGCTGTGTTTTGTTTGGCCCTCAGAGTTGCAACATAAAATTAAATCGAGCCAACATTTAAAAATTGGGAGCTTTCACATGGAATTCAGATTTCCAGCTTCTTTGGCTAATGAGATGATCCTGCAGCGACAGACGGGGGCTGCGACGCTGCCGCCCCCACCTTAGGCCTGCCCTGCTCCCACCCGGTAAGCTGTGCTGTCTCAGAGCGACCTTGGTGGCCCCTGCAGCGCCCGGCACACAGTAGGTGCTTAGCAAAGGAGGAGGAAGGGACTAGGACAGAGGAATGAAGTGCCTACCGGCCGTCCCTACGAAACCCGGCCCGGGTGAGCTGGTTTGACGCGAGGCTTGGGGTTCAGGAGCCAGCAGGCTTTGCTTTGGTCTTCGAACACCTGATCAGTAGCACAAGGCTGGAGACCAACCAAAAGCCCCCTGACCCTGGAGGCCACGACGGAAAGTGTGGTCTTCTTGGCCCGGGGAGCTCCACCCAGCCGACCAAGGAGCTGGGGCGCACGTGCCTCCCAGGGATGGACCTCCCAGTGCTGAGCAAAAGGGGCAAGTCGCAGAGAGATGCTGTGACACGTGAGATCACGTTTCCTTTGGCATGTGCGAAATGTTTCATAATCCACTTAAAACATGCAAACGGTAAATCCAATGTGCACTGGCCACCTGGCACGGTGGACAGTGACTGGGCTGGGTGCTGGGATGGCCTGGCCGGCCTCATGCCACCTCCCCTGGGAACTCATAGTGAGGCCTGTCTGGGCCTCAGTGTCCTCATCTGCAGCACAAGTGCTCAGGGAGGGCTGGGTGGCATGATGCTTAGGGCCCTTTCAGTTTTAAGGCAGGGACTCTGAAGGCCAAAGGTCAGTGCAGAGTGAAGGGAGAGAGAGGGCGGGGAGAGAGAGAGAGAGAGATGCTCCATGGGCTGCAATCCTGGAAGGCTTCCTGAAGGAGGGAGACTTGAGCTGAGCTGTGAAGTCTGAGCAATCCCCTGCCCAGGGCTAACCTGAATAGGAAAGGATGATTCTGGAAGGGTGGGAACTCACAGTTCCAAGGAATGAGTGTAATAGAGAGACTCCAGGCATAGCAGGAAGTGAGTGGGGAGAGATTTGGGAGTGGGCTGTGGGAGGCCTTCCCCGACACCTCCCCCCTCGGTCGTGGGCGGGTGGAGGCTGGCGTGGGGAGGACCCCATCTCGCAGAGGAGGAGACTGGCCTGAGCACGGGCTCCCCTGAGACGTTTACCTGGGGGCGGCGGGAGGGAGCCAGCGGCTCAGAGGTTTTCCCTGCCTCTGCCTTTCCCCCTTTCCTGCAGGGACACCCCCAGCTCTCCCCTGGGCTTGGTTTTCAGGTCACCTCCCCTGGAAGGGGCCCGCGCCTTCTCCAAGGTCCCCTGATGTTCGCCTCTTCTTTCCTCTGTCCACCGCACCGTGGCTGTCACCGCATCCTCATGATTGCTGCTTTTGGCTCCGTGTCCACCTTCCTAGCCAGACAGTGACCGCCGTGAGCCTGGGCTGCGTGTCCTGCTGTTCTTGTGAGCTGAGCACACGGCAGGTGTTCAACGAGCCTTTGCTGACAAACACATGGCTGAGGGCACATAGAAGCAAACTTAAGAAGGAGCCAGGGGACTTGTACAAGGTCACCCAGATGGAAAGGGCAGTGCCCCGCCCCCCTTGCCTCCTGGCCGGCTCCTGCTTCTGTTGCGGACCCCACACCCACCCTCCACCCAGCAGCTAAATCCCAGCAGTGATCGCTAAAACCCTAGTTTGCCTGCATTCCGCCTCTGCCCCCCGGCCCGCCACAGGCCTGCTGAGCACAGAGTGAAAACCTAGGTCACCACAGTGGCCCAGGCCGCACCCCTCCCTGACTTCACCTCCCTGTGCTCAGCCACGGCCACGCCGGCCTCTGCTGCCTGCTGTAACGCTGCAGGCTAGCTCTGCCTCAGGGCCTTTGCACAGGCTCTCTCCGCTTCCTGGAATGCTCTTCCCTGGAATGTGCAGAGCTGCCGCTTTCTCAGCTGCAACCTGCTGCCCCAGCGCTCCTGCCCCATGCTGCTCCGCCTTTCTCTTCTCCAGGCACTGTCACCTGCCGCCACCAGCAGAATGCATGTTTGCCATGTTCCCGTGTGTCTTCCCCACTCCTGCCAGGACAGGGCCCTTTATTTGAGTCACTGTTCTCCAGGCTTCCAGAGAAGCGGCGGGTGGGAAGGGATGTGGTCTGGAGCACGTGAGAAAGAGGGGAGGACTTCAAGGCGGCAGCAACTTCCTCAAAGCAGATTTAGGAAAAGCTGAAGTGAAAAAGGCTTGGGCAGCTGAGTGCTTCCTGCAGCCGGTCCCAGGGGCCAAGGGCATGTGTCTGTGTGTGTGACCGCGTGTGTCTGTGCATGTCTGTGTGTGTGGGTGCATGTGACTGTGTGTGTCTGTGTGTATGTGTGTGTGTGTGTGTTGTGGGGAGGTGGATTCTGGAACGAGGGACCCTTCAGGGCCTTGGGGGTTGAGCTAGGTGGTCTCTGGCCCAGCGGTTCTGGTTCTGGGATTGGCTGCCCCGAGAGGCCCCACGCTGGGAGCTTGGTGCTCCTGTCCGTTCCTGCCCTGGGCAGCGTGACCCACAGGATGACAGGTGAACTCTGGCGTCAGCCTTTCAGGGGCCCGTGCCCAGCTCCACCACCTACTAACCGTGTGGAAGAGGTTCAGCCACACTGCGCCTCAGTCTCACCATCTGAAAAATGGGGACAAGAGGCCACTTCCTGTCCTTGCTGCCAGGATTTGACGAATGAAGGTGTGTGAGAGGCTGAGACCAGCAGTCGCCCTCGGCTAATTTTCACAGCTGGGGTTAGTCTGAGATCCAGCCCAGTGAGACCCCGGCCTACCTCAGGGGGTGGGCGCCGGGCGGATGCAGAGAAGCTGGCAGCAGCAGGAGACTAGGGGCGAGGAGGGCAGGCCCAAGGCTCCAGGGAGGCCCTGCCCAGGCAGGGATTCCTCCCAGGAAGGTGGTCTCTGGGGGGCTGGTGGAGAAGGAGGAGGGAAGGGGACTGCAGGGCTGGGGCGGGGAGGGCAAAGCCTGCAGGGAGAGAGCTGGGGTGATGGGGGCTTTGAGTTTGAGAAACTCCGGGAGGCCCATGTCCAGTGGGACCGAGGGATGAGGCTGGAGTGCAGCTACAGGGCCCACCTCGCCTGAGTGCCAGGCAGTGCTGGACTTTGTCCCTTGGGCAGCTGGGAGCCATGGGAGGTGTTTGAGCAGGGGCTTGGAGGTCTCAGCCCAGGGCTTCCATCTGGTTCCAAGTCGACGGGGAGATACCATCATAGCACAGGCTGGAAAATGAGACACTTTTGCGCAAAACACTTAGGAAACAGGGCCAGAGCAGTCAGAGCATGATGCTCAGTGGAGTGGGAGAGGCCAGGGTGCAAAGGGGCCGAGGGGAGGGTGATCTGTGAAGGCTTCCTGGAAGAGGGGCTCTGGAAGGGAGCCTTAGTGAAGGCGATAAGGCGATAAGAGACCTTGCCTTCTGCTGGGCGACTTTGGACAAACCACTACCCTCTCTGGTCTCAGCTCCCACCTGCCCTGCCAGGGGCTGGCCTGGCCCGCCCCTGTGTCTCTCCCACTCTGACATTCCACATTCATGGGTCGGGATGACTGGAATCTGCCAGGGGCAGACTGAGATTCCCGATTTAGACTGAGAGCCTGCCTTGGTTTCCCTTCTGCACTGGGCTGGGGGTGGAGCAGGGAGGATAATAATGCTTGATTGTCAAGGGCTTTGCACGCCTCAGGGGCCAGATGCCAAGGATTGTTTTCCTCGCTGGGAGGGTGGGCCTTTCCTGCCAGGAGAAAATTCCAAGCTCCCGCCAGGAAGGAGAAAGATCCTGCCACCCCCAGTGACCACACACCCGCCACCCAAACCCTGTGGCATCAACCGGTTCTTGCTCTTCTCCTGCTTTCTGGGCCAAGGTGAAGGGAGCCTCCCAGGCCTGGAGGAGAGGCCCTCGGCGCCTCCAGTGTGCCCAGGGGCGCCCCCTCTCTCCCCTCTCCCTCGCCCCCTGCCCTGTGTTAGGTGCAGGCTCAGAGTTAGCCCCCAAGGCAGGGGCCTTATGAACGTCCCCCAGCTTGGGTGGTAGAAAGAACATGGGGCTCCTGTCCTCTGGGATAATGGGATTGTTTTTTGGGAATTTTCTGGTTCTAAGAGGTCCTGCTCCTAAAATTTCCTGCGTCCCAGTTTCCATGGTCTGATCTCTGTTTGCAAGATGCCACATTCCTGAAACCAATCAGTTCTAAGAGTTCTTGGGACTATAATGGAAAACATTCCAATGTTTGATGTTCCTAGAATTTTCTGGTTGTAAGAATGTGCGGCTCTAGAATTTTCTAGGTCAAAGGCACTGTGGTTCTGGAAGCCCAGATCCGGTTGTCTGTCATTCTGGAGCAGGATGGGGTGCTGGGGGGTGGCCTGGGGGTGGAGCTGGGGAAGGGGTGGTGGCCTGGTGGCGGGTGGCACGGGGCAGGCCAGGTGCACTGGTGTGGGCGTTGGCAGCAGCTCCGGTGCTGACAGCTGGGCAGGGGCCCCTGCCTGAGCCCATCGCACCTGGCCCAGACTCAGGAAGGGGAGGGGACAGGGACAGGGACAGGAGAGGGACCCAGAAGAGGCCCAGTTGAGAGCCTCTCACAGCTCTGCCACCTGCTTCCTCCGCTGTGAACCTCCTGTTGCCCACTGAACTCACAGTGGCTGAGCATGCCGGGCCCACCTTGGGCCGTCCCCCAGGGAACAAGTGGGGAGTCCAGGGACAGCTGGGGCGTGAGGTGTTCCCTGTCCCACTGAGGCAGGGACAGTCCAGGACTCCCCATGGCCAGTCCAGGGCTCTCTCTATGTTTCTTGTGTCCATCAGCCCCTCAGACCCCTCTTGTTCCGTGGATATTTGGTCTCTGGTCACAGACTAGCCCCCCACCATTGTCCTTTCAATGCCCTGGCACCCCAGGTCTTTGCCAGGAGCTCAGAGCTTGACGGTGGGAGGCCTCAGCCTTCTCATCTGGGCACTGGGGGTGGACGCACAGCCCCTCCCACCCCGACTGTCTCGCCCTGTGCCCTGGCTCCTGTGGGGAGGGCCCCTGCGCCTCCCCAGGCCAGGCTGGCGGGCTCCCAGCGGCCGTGGGAGCTGGAATTCGGAGCGGTCCCTGGCGTGTGTGTGCTGCTTCCCGCCTGCCGGGGCACCTCCTCTGACTCGGGGCCAGGAATTCCTCCCGCTCGCTCCCCACGAGCCCCGGGGAAGGGGCTGCTGTGGGAAGGACAGAGCACACGCTGGAAGTCAGGACTGAGCGGCGGGGGGGGGCTGTGTTGCCTGGCAGGGCAGGCTGGGGTGGGCTGGGGGGTGGAAAGGGGTGAGCTCTGGCCACGTCCCCCATCCCTTCTCTTCAACGGCATCATTTCAGCCCTTACACGGGCACGGATGGTAACGGTGTTGGATCCCTTCTGTGCCCTTCTATGGAGCCATCCACTGGGTCAGCAAGTACTTAGTGAGCGCCTGCTGTGTGCTAGGCACTGCACGAGGTGCTGGGGACGCAGCCATGAGTGGGACAGAGAGAAGCCCTGCCCACACCACATGGGGGTTACATTCTGGGGCGAGGACAGACGGGATCTGGAAGATATGCACAGAGGGAGGTGTGTGCAAAGACCCAAGTCCCATGGGTGCTGGGGCAGCGAGCGCCAGGCGGGGGCCTGCTTCTGCAGCGAGATCTGGAGGGTCTCCTGGCGGAGCCGCCTTGGAGGGAGGAGGGAGAAGGGGAGAGGCTGGAACTGGCCTGGAGGACAAATCAGCCTGGAGACCCTGCAGCTAGGGGTGGGAGGGAGCGGATGCAGAAGCACCTTAAAGCCAGGGTGGCATCTTTGCTTTACTGCTCGATGTTATTCACCCTGTAGGGTTAGAAAGGCCTTTCTGGCTGCTGGGTGGAGAATGGACCCTAGGGAGCAGGGGGCTGAGCCAGGAGCAGCTGCCGTAGTCCTGGTGAGAAAGGGTGGAGGCTGGGGCTGGATGCTCTAGAGCGGGCAGGTTCTGGAGGTGTTCTAGAGGGGAGTTTGCAGGTGGATAAGACACAGGCAGGGGGTGCTGGTTAATGTTTAACAACTGGCTCTCTGTGGGAGCAGGATCCCTGATTTGCTGCATTTGCCAATTTCTGTGGTGTAAATAGACCTACCATGGCCAAATTCAAGCTACCAGCGTGAAGTCCCTGCCTGGGGAGTTAGGGAGAGAGATGCACGATCATCCTGTAGCATTCATTTCCACTACACGGATACAGCAGGTGTAAATAGCCTCATGAGACAGGTGAAATGTGGCAAAATAATGAGGAAGTGATGAGTTTTGAGTATTTATTTAATTGTGAGTTTAAGTACTTTGACATTTAATAATGGCTGTGTTGGCCAGGCACGGTGATTCACATCTGTAATCCTAGCACTCTGGGAGGCCAAGGTGGGAGGATCGCTTGAGCTCAGGAGTTTGAGACCAGGCTGAGCAAGAGTGAGACGCCATCTCTACTAAAAATAGAAAAAATTAGCCGGGCACCTATGGTGCACTCCTTTAGTCCCAGCTACTTGGGAGGCTGAGGCAGGAGAATCTCTTGAGCCCAGGAGGCTGCAGTGAACTAAGATGGGGCCACTGCATTCTAGCTAGGGTGACAGAGGAGATTCTGTCTTAAAAAACCAAATAATTAAAAAAAATAATGGCTGTGTTTAAAAGCCAGCTTGTAGCGTGGTGCAGTGGCTCATGCCTGTAGTCCCAGCACTTTGGGAGGCCAGGGCAGGAGGATCGCTTGAGGCCAGGAGTTTGAGACCAGCCTGGGCAACACAGGGAGACCCTGTCTCTGCAAAAAAAAAAAAAAAAAAAAGAATTATTTGGGCTTAGTGGCATGTGTGGCATGTGCCTGTAGTCCCAGCTACTCAGGAGGCTGAGGCAGGAGGATCGCTTGGGCCCTGGAGTTTGAGGCTACAGTGAGCTGTGATCCGGCCACTGCACTCCAGCCTGGGTGACAGAGTGAGACCCTGTCTCTCAAAAATAAAAATACAAATACATAAATAAATAAAAGCCAGCTTGCAAAATTCATGAAAACTGAGCCCTGGCTGAAGCAGCCAGCTTCTGTGCGTGCGGTGCAGAGATAAGGCTGTGGAGGGGCTCGCAGGGGAGGAGGATTCTGAGTCATGCTCCCCCCAACAGACTGAGTTCCTGGGGGCATGGACCATGCTCATAGCCTCGGGTCTCCCACCTGAAGCAGCACCTGCTTTCTCTGACCTTCGTGCCTCTAATACCACCCGACCCGACAGGGTGCCCCAGCTGGGCGAATGTCCCAGGGAACACACTTGGAGACAGGAGGGCTGGGTCCCATTCTGCCTCTGCCCCTCACTTGCTGTGTAACCTTGGGATGGTCATGGCCTCTCCGGGTCTCAGTTTCCCTGTCTGTAAAAGGAGGCACTTGGTCCAGAGGTGCTGGGCTGCCTTTCTCCTCCGGTGGGGCCTTTCCAAGGCACGTGCCAGTCATCTTCCAGGGGCCTTTGGTCACTGACAGGGGTTGGCCCCAGGGCTAGGGATGTATGTCCAGCTGCCCACTTGGCCCCTGCCTCAGCTTGCCTGGTCGTCTAGCTGTGCTGCTTGGAGCAGTCCGGCTTGCTAACGATGTCACTGGTGGGGAGACAGTGACCTAAAGTGGGGGTTCCTCTGCCCTAGGTGCCTCCGGTTCAGTGCCAGGCCTGCTTCCTACAGGGAGCCTTCATGGGTTACTTTCCTACTCTGAACACCTCCCAGCTAACGCAGACCCTCCTTGCAGGCAGTGTTCTGATCTGAGAGTGAGCCGGGCCTCCCCAAGCCAACCGGAGAGCAAGGAGTCCTGGCCCAACCCTAACCAGCTGTGTGACCTTGGGCGAGTCACTCTCCCTTGCTGGGCCTCAGCTCTTCTCCTGGAATAGCAGTCTGTTCCCAAACTGGTCCTTTAAGCACCTCACAGTGCAGAGGGCAGGAGGCCTGACCCAGAGCACACAGCCCTGAGTCTTGGGGCTGCAAGAAGTGATTCCATCAGTGTGCAGATGGTTCAAATCTCCCTCTACTTTCATGGCTTCCGACACTGTGGATGAGCTGATGTTGCCTCCCTTTCACCTCCAGGCCCCGTCCTGTCCCTGGCTGCCTCTGCCACACTCCCCAGAGCTCTGGATCCCCCTGGCCGTCCCCAGAACCACTGTCCACCTGCTGCTTAAGTTAAAAACCCAGTGGTTACTCTCGTTACGCACAGTGACACGTGTAGCAAATCTCACGCCAAGTACAGAGAGCCCTCGAGCACAGACGAGCACACGCTGGCTCTGGTTACACGGAGTGAAGAACAGGCGAAGCCCCTGGTGGTGCTCAGGGCAGCGGTGACCCCTGGGGTGGGGGTCCTGACCAGAGGGAGAGCTAGGGCAGCTCTGGGGACCGGAAATGTTCTCTGTCTTGGTCTTGGAGCCGGTTTTACTGGTATGTTGAGTTAAAAAAAAATCTTATCATCAGTCTTGAGTCTTCTCCTCCCCCCTCTACTGCATACAGCAAAACAGATAAAAGTCCCAACTCTCGTACACCTGCCATTCCAGGGGGTGCGGGGCGGGTGCGCAGACCTCAGACAAGAAAAACTAGTAAATGCGTCGCAAATCAGATGGTGGGAAGAGCTTGAAGAACAGGGGCGCAGAGTCAGGGAAAGGTGGGCACGGGGTGCGGGGTGGACGTGGGGCTGTGTTTACAGGGTGGTCTTGTTTGAACAGGGCCCTGAAGGAAGTGAGGGAAGAGCCATGAGGGTCTCTGGAGGAAGGGTGTTGGCCACGAGAGGGAACAGCACGTGCAAAGGCTGCTAGGAGGGACGTTCAGAGGAGTGAATATGCACCAGTGGTGGGTGGCCGTGGTGGGTTAGAACAGGGTGCGGACGGTGTTAAGGAGGGACAGAAGCCAGGGGAGGAGCACTGGAAGTGAAGGGGGCTTGACATTTTAGGCTGGGGAGTCCCCTGGTGTTACTGCCTGTGCAGTACCCGGTATCCCAGCACCCCGTCCAGTGTCTCGTCTACACCCGGTGTCCATACGTGACGGATGAATGAGCAAACAGTGCCTGTTCTGGCCTCGACACACCAGCCTGCCCTTGTGTATCAGGCGCCCTTGGCCACGAGGTTTTGTTTGGACACCACTTGCTCCCCTGGGTACTCTCTGGAGCTGCTCCCTGGCAGGAGGTGGGGAGAGCGTGGGCTGGGCGAGATCTCGTCTTGCTTCCATGCTGGGTGGCCTTGGCTCACTGCTGCAGCCCTGAGTCAGCTTCCTGGTCCATACGTGATATTGAGGTATTCACCCCCGGCAAGGCTGCTGGCCCCATGTGAGGCACAGGGCCTGGCCCTCGGCAGGTGCTCGGAGGCTGAGTCTGAGCGGCTGTGCTGGGGTGCCCAGCGCCCATGGGTGTAGGGTGCGTACAGGAAGAATTCTTAGAGATGAGTAATTAATTGGGGGCTCCAGGGATTTGGATATGGCCTGTGTGACTTGGAGAAAGTCACTTCCCCCCTCTGATCCTTGCTTGGTTCCAAGAAAAATGGCATCTGCCCTTCGGGGCCAGGGACTGGGAAAGGGCGCTTGGGCTTGTGAGCCCCACCTTGGAACGGGAGGTGTGGGGAGCGCCCGCGGCCGGGGGCGGGCGGCGGCTCAAAGTGTCTGGGCAGACAATGGGCACTGTGTGCGGGGCAGCAGGGTGGGGTGGTGCGGGTGGCAGCGTGGCTCCCCGGCAGGAATGTGCCTGGCCCGTCTGGGAATGTGAGCACACGCTGCCCTGCGGTGGGCTCCTGGCTGGCAGCCCGCCCACCTCGCTGCTGGGCGTTCAGAGCCTGGCATGGGCCAGGGAGGGAATGGCCGACCAGGCTTTCCTGGGTCCCCCACCCCGTGAGCCTGAGCAACCTCTCTGGGCCTTGGAAGAATAATGGAGGGGGGATTGAGCTTCCCTTTGCGCTGACTTGCTGGGGCCTCCATTTCCCCACCTGTGTAAAAGGGCTCTGATCACCCCGTCGGGCTTGCCTGGGTTTGTTGAAACATCCCTCGCTGCCCAGTCGCCTCCTTCACTCTCCCTTTGTCTCCTTGTGCAGTGGGGTCTTGGGCTGTCTTGGCCACCACCCTGTCCCCAGTCCCAGAACAGAGCCTGGCTGAGGCCGTGCTCAGTAGGAAGTAGCGGAATGACGGTGTTTCCATCAGGAATCAGACTATTTTCTGCTGGCTGACCCCAGGTCCCTTCCCACTTCTCCCACCCTGCCTGTTGGGGGGTGCTATGGGCGGCGGGGTCGCCAGCAGGAGGCACTGCAGCGGGAAGGGAGGTGGGGTGTTCCTCCCTGCTCCCTTCCTCAGAGCCACCCGCAGCTGCAGCAGGCTCTGTGGCCTTGGTCCTGCCTCCAGCTCCCTCCTGCTTCCAGAGCCCTCAGCCCCTCCTCGGCTCCAGCTCGGGATGAGACCGGCTCCTGCCATTGCCGCAGCTCGGATGTGGCCCTGTCAGCCTCTCACTTAGATTTCTTCTTTGAATCCTCCCATGTCTGTTTCCTGCCAGGCTGCTGACATGTGTCCTTGTTTTGTCCCCCCAATCTCCAGACTAGGCAGCTTTCATGATCCCCATTTTACAGATGAGAACACTGAGGCCCAGGGAGGTGCCATGGTGGGCTCCAAGCCTTGTGGCTGGGAAGCGGCAAGATTTGAACCCGTGTCTCTGTTACTCCAGTGTCTGGCACCTTTGGTCCTGGGCAACACTATTTGTAGCTTTTCTTTTTTTTTTGAGACAAATTCTCGCTCTGTCGCCCTGGGTAGAGTGCGGTGGTGTCATCACAGCTCACTGTAAACTTCAACCTCCAACCTCCAACTCCTGGGCTCAAGTGATCCTCCTGCCTCAGCCTCCCGAGTAGTTGGGACTACAGGTGCGTGCCACCACCATGCCCAGCTAATTTATCTATTTTTAGTAGAGACGGGGGTCTCACTCTTGCGAGAGCTGGTCTTGAACTCCCGAGCTCAAGCATTCCTCCCACTTGGCCTCCCAGGGTGCTAGGATTACAGGTCTGAGCCGCCACGCCCGGCCTATTTGTAGCTTTTCTGATGATCACAGTAATAAAAGCTTAGAGTGCTCGGGCGGAATGCCCAGCAGACAGTGACAATAATCACAGTCGTGTCCCTGACTCTGTCCGGCCGAGCCCTGGGCCCTGAGCCAGCACCTGGCTCGAGGCGTCTCCTTGCTCCTCTCTGTGGTGGGGCCATGGGGGGGAGGCGGGCCAGGGGCCTGCTCACCTAAGGCCTGCAGTTAGGGCCGACAGGGTGAACCAAGGTCTGGGCACCTCTAAGGTGCGTCTCTGCCCACTCCAGGGGGCTGTCTCCACCCAGCAGCCAGGGGAATGGACGGCTCCCCTTCCGGGGACTCCCCGGGCCGGTGACTCCAGGGGCCAAGACTGCTCATGAGTGGCCCAGGCAGCTGGATGACTTCATGGGCCTTTCCCACTCCTGAGTCACCCGAGACTCACTGACCCCGTAGGCAACCTTGGAGGAAGGGGAGGTGGCCAGCTTGGCTGGGTGGGCTGGTGGGGACGCAGGGCTGGGTTTTGTCACCTAACAGTGCTGGGGGGGTCAGAGAAAGGAGGCAGGGTGTGGCCCTAGCTGGCGTGTGGCCTCCGGTGTGGTGTGTGAGGGCGTCAGCCCCTGCCCCTCTCTGGGCCTGCAGGACCACATCACCCGTCTGGGGAGCTTGGCCCATCAGAGTCCCCCTATTCCAGCTTGGGCCTGCTAGAATTGGCCAGCATGGGCCCATGGATGTGTCTGCTCCAGAGTGACGATGTCCCTGTCCCTCTGCCTCCTGCCCGTCCCCACCCTGCGCAGGTGGGAATCAGCCCAGGGGAGGAAGCTGACTCTCCTTCCCCACCTGGCCCAGAGAAAGGGCCACTTTCCCTTCCCTAGGGGCTGGAATCGAACTTGAACTTGACTGTTGCTCTCAAAAGAGAGCAGCTGTGCCCTGGGGAGAAGCACATAATCCAAGGACTTGGGATGTGGGGTCCCCGGGGAGACATTATCCCCTGGAGCCCGTAAGCCGCCCACTGTCAGTGTCCACACCTGCAGGCGGGAGACTGAGGTTCAGAGGTGGGGAGTGACTCACCTCGGGTCACACAGCGCCCAGTGGGCACCTGTGGAGGGGCTCTGATGGATTCTCGTTCTTGGGGGAATTTTCTTCCTGCCCCATCTTGGACCCCTCAGTCCTCACTCTGAGCTCAGCCCCCTTCATTGGAGACCGGGAGGGGCGGGGGGCAGGGCAAGGAGGGTCGGGGGTGAAGAGCCAGCCTCCTTTACAGCCCGCCTCTGCGACACAGAGTCCAGGGGCCGCCAGGGAAGGGGCAAGCTCCCGCTTTGTGCCCCTCATAAATTCAGCCTTCCCTGTCTGTTCTGCTTTCGTTAATCTTCAAACAGCCTGATGATTAATTAATTACCCAAGACCCGTGTGGCTCGGTTGGATGCACCTCGTGTCTGTGGCCGGGACACCATCTCCCCAGGACCCCAGCTCCCAGCCCCAGTGTGAGCAGAGAGGCACACAAGTGAGGTCCGCCAGACTCAAAGACACAGGCAGGGATGTCATTGTCATCGTTATTGGCAAACCCTGCTCTGTCCTGGGCCCTGGGCCCCAGCACGGCTTGCAGGGGGCAGGGCAAGGGGCAGAGCACAGGGCCATCAGGAAGGAAGACCCCCAGGACAAGGCAGGGCTCCTCCTGGCCCCAGCTGTACCCGCCCGTGCAGACTCTGGGGACACACTGAGAGCGCCATGCGTGTCTGTCCGAGCACCCGGCAGCTCTGCAGGGCAGCCCGAGCCCCCCAAGTGTCTGCTGCTGGATGGAGGATGGACCCAGCCTGGGTTCTGACCCCCTCTGTCCCACCAGCCTGAGCTTCAGTTTTCCTCATCTGTAAACAGGGCCAATCATTCCTGTCTGCTTTCCTCAGAGGGTGACTGTGGGGGCTGCAGCTGGTGGGGGTAGGGAGGGTCTTATTGAGAAGCAGTAGGACAGGCCACATATCTCCTAATTCAGGTGACCTGGACCTAACTGTTTCTTCTCTCAGCCTCAGTTTCCTCAACTATAAAGCAAGGGCTTGGGCTCTGTGAATGCCCAGGACTCTTGAGGACCCTGTAATGGACAAGTGGGTCATTGGTGCTGGGTAGAGCCCCCTCCACTCCCTGTCCCCGCCACGCCCCACGAGCCCAGCTCTTACTCCAGAGCAGGTGGGAGGCGTGTCACCTGGAGGTCCCAGGACCCTACGACGACTCCACCCTGGGCAGCCAGGCAGGGCCAGGGAGGCATCAGCGCTGCTGTGCTGACTGTTCCCACCTCCCGCTGAGGGGACCCTGGATCTCCCAGAGAACTGAGACATTGACCCTGAGAGGCAAAAGAGCTTTGAAACCATCTTGTCTTCTGGATTGTAGAATTTCTTTAAAAGTTAAAATGATTTGATGACACAAGTGATGCGTAAATCTACAGACACACTTCCCTCGTAGCAAGACCCAGTGACGGAGAAGGTGCGTTCGACTTCCCACCCCATGTGGGTGGCATAGGGTCCCCCAACATTTATGTCTGCCCGGCACCTCTGAGCGTGACCTTATTTGGAATAAGGGTTTTTGCAGATGTAATTAGAGTAATGATCTCAAAATGAAGTCATACTGGATTGGGGTGGATCCTGAATCCAGGGAGCGTGTCCTTGTAAGAGAAAGGAGAGGGAGATTTGAAAACGGAGACGCGGGAGGGGAGGAGGCCACGTGAAGTCAGAGTCAGACCTTAGGAGCCGCAGAAGCTGGAAGAGGCCAAGACAGACTCCCCCAGGTCCCTCAGAGGCAGCAGGGTCCTGCTGACACTTGACTTTAGAACTGTGTCCTCTAGAACTCTGAGAATGAATGCCTGCTGCTCAAGCCGCCTGGTTTTCGGTGAATTGTCACGGCTGCCACGGGCTACCAACACCCTCCCGACCCTCGGCCCTTCTCAGTCTGCCGCGTGTCCCGTTGTCTCTGCCGTCCATGCATAGCTACGAGGTTTTGTGCACGCGTGTTAACAGCCACGTCCCCGACGTTGTGTCCTGTAAATGGCTCTCGCCCGCCTCGTCAGTACCTGGCAGATGGCTCTGAGCTCTTGCTCCTGAAGCCAACTCTGCCCTTTCGTGGCCACGGCCAGCCCATTGGTGGCTCACACCCCTTATTTAGCGAGTCCTCGCTGGTGGACGCGGAGGAAGTTCCCACCTCTTCTTGGTTATACACAAGGCCACATGCTTGATTATTTCTGGAGGCTAGAAGATGCCTCAGAAGGACAATCGCTGGGTCAAAGGGTAAGCCCGTTTGCAATTTCATTGGTGCTGTCAAATTGAGCCAAAGCATATTAGAAAGTTAGAATCTTAAGGAGGAGAGAAGCATGGAAATTGACTTTTGGATTTTATAGGGTTGGATCCTTCCAACCCCAGAATCATGAAATTTTGTTTTATGTTTTTAGAGACAGAATCTCACTCTGTCGTCCAGGCGACAGAGTGCAGTGGTGCGATCATAGCTCACTGTGACCTCAAACTCCTGGGCTCAAGTGGCCGTCCCACATCGGCCTCCCAAAGCACTGGGGTTGCAGCCATGAGCCACCACACTCAGCCCGGAATTATGGAATTTTAGGAGAGAGGACCTCAGGAGGACATCTACCCTGGGGTCTCACTTGGGACCCAGGAGCAACAACCCCCAAGCCCTGCCTGGGATTCTGTGCCCCTGGGCTGGGCAAGGAGAAAGCAGAGGACGTAGGACAGGGGACCCTGGAACCCTGGGGCTTCTGAGAAAGCCTCCCCAGCCTGGCACCTGGCTGTCCTGCTCACTGTGGCTGCCCCTTTCCAGCTGAGGTACTGGGCCAGTTGGGCTCCCATAGCCTATCCATACTTGGCACAAGAGAAAATGTGTACAGAAATAATAGGTTGGGGGCTGCCTGCCCTGGGGCTGCCTGCTGGCCTGGCTGTTGCTCTGGGGTCTGGAATACGACACAGGCTCTGGGCTAGACATTGGTTGCCTCCCTTGGGGTCCCCTCCATCCTCACTCTGGTGGCTTTAGAACATGTCCTCCCCCCAATTATTTGATACTCCTTTAATTGAGAGATAGGAGGTCTGTGTCCCCTTCTCTTGAATCTGGGCTCTGTGGATGCTTGGTTAATAGGTGGCAATGGGGCCGTGTCAGGTTCTGGGCCCAGCCCACAAGAAACTGCGACTTCTACTTCCCACCTCTTGGGATGTTCACCCTTGGAGCTCAGCCACCATGCTGTGAGGAAGCTCAACAGTCCCACGGAAAGGCCCATGTGGCAAGGAACAGAGGCACCCGCTGTCAGCCCTGGCAGAGCTAAGGGATCATCCAGCCCCCACTCAAGTTGCCCAGCTGATGCCTCGTAGAGCAGAGATGCGCCTTCCCTGCCGAGCTGCTTACCTTGCAGATTTGCGAGTGAAACAAATGATGGCTCTTGTTTTAAACCACTAAATTTTGGGATCATTTGCTACGTAGTGAGAGACAACTGGAACACCCACTATGGCCAAAAAAATCACCAGGAGTGCCTGAAGGCTGGGTTAGGAGCATGGGCTTTGGGGTCACACGGACCAGCATGTGCCAAGAACTGTCTGCCTCAGTCTCTGCATTTGCAGATGGCGACTGTAATTGCACTTGCCTCGTGAGGTGGCTACGAGGCTGAAGCAAGATGGTGCATGTGGAGCCTGGTTCTGGGTAAGTGCATAGGGAATGGCAGCTGCTGTGACTTTGCCGCTACTGCTGTTATTGTCCCTGGCGGTAGAAAGTGACTCGCTCCCGGCTGGCTGCACTGAAACAGGCAGATCCTTCCCTGTTCATTCCTTTTGGAACTCCCTCCTCTAGGAAGCCTTCCCTGACCACCCTGGGCCGAAACGCCACTCTTCTGTGCACCCCCAGCCCCGAGTGTCCTCTGTGCTACGCCCAACAAGGGTCCCTCTGTGCTCATTGCCTGTCTACAGACACCAGACTGGGACTTCCTCGAGGTCATCACAGCAGAGCCAGCAAGTGAGTGAAGTGTCCAAAGCTGGGACATGGTGTGTGTACACACAGGTGGGGGACCTGGGGTGTTATGTAGCTGAGTGACCCTCAGCAGCCAGTATCCCCCGAGTGTGCACCTGGGTGGGCCTTGTGTGCAGGCCTCTGTGTGTGTCGGTGCGCCTGTGCAGGGTGTGTGTGCACATGTTTGCACACACGTGAACACCTGCTGGAGTGTCTGCATGAAAGTCTGTAGGTAGAGTGGGCATGTCTCTGTACACGTGTGTGGGCACATGCTGTGTGCACACCACCGTGCATGTTCATGTTCACAGTGTGTGCTCATGCAATTGCACGCGTGCCCGTGTGCATGGGTGTGTGCGTGTGCCTGTGCCCTCATGCTGGGTGCATGCCCTGTGGGCCAGGCCAGGCCGCTGCAGTGGGAGTGTAGGGTAGCAGCTGCTACATCCGGGGCCCACCAGTCCTCATTTGAGAACTAAAAATAGCCCATGCCCAGCCCTGTCCTGGCATCAGGGGGCTGACGGGCAAGCCCCACAGGGCACCCCAGCCAGGCTGTTGCCCTCATCCCTTTTTGGGCCACCGCCCTGCCTGCCCTTCCCCGCCTCGGGCTCCCATGAGCTCATGCAGGCCCTGCCCAGGCAGGGCAGGGAGGGGGTGGGGAGGCGTGGAGTCACTGCCTGCCGGGCCGAGGCCCTGCCCATGTCCAGGCGGCTGGACACAAGCAAGGCCTGATAAGGTCAAGCATGGAGTGGGGTCCGCCCCTCCCTCCAGCCAGGGCCAGCCGGGCGGACATGAGTCAGCACAGGGGGCATCAGGCAGCCCAGGCCTGACCACTGGCTGGTGACAGGCAGGCCAGGAACTGGCCAGAAGGAATCACCTGCCGGGTCGGCCAAGCCGTGACCTCATTCTCCACCTTGAGGAACCCACCTCCACTTCCGCCCAGAAAGCCCCTCTGGAGGCCCCGGCTGGCTTCCTGTTCGGCCTGCTCATCGCCTTGGCCTCAGGAGGGCACTTCCTGGTTTAGCTGTAGCACCCCGAGGGATCCATGTGCCCCTTCCTCAGGAAGTCCTCCCGACCCCCACCCCCTCTCGGAGCTGAAAGCCCCTCACTCTGCAAAGTCAAGACCTGTTTACTTGTGTCCAGACCTGAGCTTCTTAAGGGCTGGGAGGTGTGTCTCCTCCCTCACTGGGTCCCACTGCAGCCCAGGAGGGTCATTGCTGTCCTTTACGGGGAGGAAGTCGAGGCCAGGCATGGGATGGTGACGGAGTCTTCACTCTGTGAGCCTCGTGGGGGTGCAGCTCAGCTCCCCGGGGCAAGCTGGGCAGGACTGGGACAAGCCGGTCACAGCTGGGCATCAGGGCCCGTCTGCCACTGCATCCCTAGCCAGCACTGTGAGCCCAGGGTCCTGCTGAGGTGAGGAGAGGGCACCAGGGTGGCACAGGAGAACTCGTGAGGGAGGGATCGCCAGCAGTTCCATTTAACAGATGAGGACACTGAGGCTTGGAGCAGTGGCGTGATAGGCGCAAGGGCACAGAGAGGAACGGCCCAGGCAGGCTTTAAGAAACACTCTCTCGTGTGCTCGTGGACACCTCGTGGCACTGTGTGTAATAGTGAAAGAGGAAAAATGGCCCTGGACACCTGCCAGTCCTCTGTCAGCGCCCTCCACACAGAGGGACACAGAAGAGGGGTTCGGTCCACACTGACCACGTGGGGACCCCAGACCAATGGAAGAAGCTCGTGTTAAAACACCTCATAACACACAGACAATTTTACATGTGTTTACATGCACAGAGGCAGTGGGGCTTTGTGGGTAGTTAAGAGCCTCGCTTCTGGGGCCTATGGCCTGGGTTTGAGTCCCAGCTTTGCCACATAGTGGCTGGGTGACCCGGGGCAAGGACTGAACCTTTCTGTATCTCAGTTCCTCATCTGGAAAGCAGAGCTCATTCTAGCACCTACCTCGCAGATGGGTTGTGAGGATGCAGTGAGTTCAGATATGCAAAGTGTTTAGAACAGTGCTCACATGTAGTAAGTACTTTTTAGACAAAAATATTTTTTTAAAATATATTTTTGTGGAGATGGGGTCTCACTATGTTGCCCAGGCTGATCTCCAGCTCCTGGCCTCAAGCCATGCTCCTGCTTCGGCCTCCCAAAGTGCTGGGATTACGGGCGCGAGCCACTATACCTGGCCATTATGTACTTTTTAAAAAGTGTAAATTCAGAGAAAAATATTCTTGAAAAGTCCACACTACAACTCTATTAGTTTTGTATTGCAGCTGTAAGGAAAGACCACAAATCTAGTGGCTTAAACGTCACACAGTTATCTTGCGGATCTGGAGGTGAGAAGTCTGCAGTGGGTCTCGTGGGCTAAAGTCAAGGTGTGGGCAGGGCCGCCGCCTTCTAGGGGGTCTTCCTTGCCCTTCAGCTCCGACAGCTTCTGCTCTCGCCAGCCCGAGCCCCTTCTTCCCTGTCAAAGCCAGCAGCGTGGTGTCTCGGGCCTCTCTGACTCTTGACACTCGCTCATCTGCCTCCCTCTCCACATCTGGGGACCTCGAGATTACACTGGGCCCTCCCAAATAACCCGCGATAATCTCCTTCTTTCCAGGTCCAAGGAGCTGGGGACAGTGGTGAGCAGACACGGTCCCTGCCGTGCGGAGGCAGGCAGTCTCTCCACACGCAGCTCTGTGACATGTCGGGAGGGGATAAGTCCCGGGGCGCGTAGGCAGGGGCTTTGTCTGCACGGTGTGGCTGCTTCCCAGCGAGGGTATGTTTGTGTATTTCTTCTAGGTGACTCTGAGTCACAGCGTTGTTGATCTTCCTGTCCATTTGCTGTGGGACTTTGGCTAATGGCCTAATCTCTCTGGTCTCTTCATCAGAGGAGTCAGTGGGGCTCTACCCCCACTCCTGGCAGTGCTGTGCCTTGCCCAAGGGAACGCCATCAATTCCCGGTGTCCTGCCTGTGGCCCCCACCTTGGGCAGGTTGTACTGGAGGACCCCCAGATGCAGGCTCCCTTGTCGGGGGCTGTTGGACTGGAGGCTCAGGGTGGAATTGCTTCTGCCTGGAACCTACATGGTCTCTAGACCTGAGATGGGGCCGTTCCGGAAGGAATCCAGCTGCTCCCAGCCCAGCTGGGTAGCAGGAGTGTGGGGGTGTGGCTAGGGCAGGAACTGCCCCACTAGCTCCAAGAAGAACCTGAGAATGAACCTGGGGCCTGGGGCCTGGAGCCTGGGCTATGACAGGCCCCAGGCTGTGGCTCCTCAGCTGAGACCGGGAGGGCCTGGGGCAGAGCCGGGGTGGACCAAGGACCTGCTCCCAGCTCTGAGCCGGCTTCCATAACTCTGGTTGTGTAACTCAGTTTCCTCATGCATAAAATGGGGATTGGAGCCTCCTCATCTCATGGAGTAGCTGTAAGGACCTCTCGTGTGTCATGTACATGGGGTGGCCGGGGAGTTGGGGATGGCTGGCACTCAGTAGGCGTTATCCAGGGTTAGCTCCCCCCGACCAGCCTCTCTAGCTCCCAGGGAGCTGGCCCCAGATGCCAGGGACACCTGACACCTGCAAATGCCCCTTCATGTCTCAGGCTCAGAGAATGAAACAAGGAAACAATTAGAACAAACAAACAAACAACCATTTACTTGCTGAAGAGCTGATATGTTCACGTGTCCAACAATCAAAATACATCAAAGGGTGCGCAGTGGGAAGTCCCCTTCCCACCCACCCTCCAGCCCATTTCTTGAGTACATTCTCCCAGAGATGGCCTGTGCGGGTAAACTGGAAGATAGTTTTGTTTTGTTTTGTTTTTTGTTTTCGAGACAGGGTCTTGCTCTGTCACCCAGGCTGGAGTGCAGTGGCATCATGACAGCTCACAGCAACCTCAAACTCCTGGGCTTGGGTGATCCTCCTGCCTCAGCCTCCCGAGTAGCTGAGACTATAGGTGCTCGTGAGCATACCTGGCTAAGTTTTCTATTTTTAGTAGAGACGGGGTCTCGCTCTTGCTCAGGCTGGTCTCAAACTCCTGAGCTCAAATGATCCTCCCGCCTCGGCCTCCCAGAATGCTGGGATTACAGGAGTGAGCCACAGTTCTGGGTGAAAGATAGATTTGTATCCTTTTCTCCACCTTTAACTCGTGCTGTGTATGGCAGAGTTCTCTTCTTGGAGAACGGCAGGCATCGGCACACAGACAGCTTCCTTGCGCTGCGGTGTGGGGGCTCCATTGTTATTTAGCCAGACTGCAGACGGAAGGGTGTTTCTGTTTTATTTTGGGTTTTGGGGTTTTTTTGTTTTTGTTTTTTTTTAAAGCAAAGGAATAGCTTCCTGGAAATATCCTTCCCCTAGTCTAAAATTGGGAGACCTGGGTTTGAGTCTGGATTCTGCTACTCATCCCGTGAGGGACTTTGCACTTGCTACTTCTCCTCCCTTGGCCTCAGTTTTCTCATCTGTAAGGTGGGTGTTGTATCTACCCATGAGACGATGCTGCCCACTGGCAACCTATGGGCTGTACTCAGATAGGGATGTGTTTTGCTCACAAAACTTTTTCAAAATCTGGAGACTGCACATCAAAATGCAGATTTCTGGCTTCAACAGCTGGCTAGAGCCAAGCGGCAGCTCCCTTTTGGAAGTGACAGGGTGCTCCATCTGGTCTCAGGCCCCACCACTCTCTTTAGCCCACTTCCCTTTCCCCGACCTCGTCGGCTACCCCCACAGGATGGTTGGTCTCTGATGGGGGGTCAGACATATGCACACAGAATGGGGGCTCTGTGACCTCCCCGACCTTCACCTTCTTGCTGGGTACCTGGGGTGTCTGGGACTCGGAAGCCACAGCCACGGACAGCCCAGGCCTGGAGACCCACCCCCTGTGCAAGAGGCTCCAGAGTGTCTCCCCCACCAGAAAGGAAGCCGAAATGCCGGCACCACGTCCGGGAAGGGCTCTGGGCTGTGAGCCAGGCGGCTTCATCCTGGGAGGCGGCAGCCGAGGCTTCTTCCCCAGGCTAGAGCCGGAAGCTGGGCTACGAGCACCTGGAGTTCCCATCTCCTGGTCCCCAGGATGTGGATTCCTGTGCACGACCCCCCACGCCTTCCTCTTCCCCACCTACCTTTGGCAGCCACATCCTTCCTTCGATGGGTGGGCCAGGACTGAAGGAGAGACAGGGACATGGGTGGAGTCCCAAGAGAACCTCAGGGACATCCTCTCCAGGGTGGCAGAAATCTTTTCTTGGCCCCAGGGTGCCTTGGAACACAGTTTGAAAACCACTGATAGAGCCCATTTGACAGATGGGAAAACAAAGGCCTGGAGTGGGGAAGGGTAGCGGGGTCAGACCCTTGGGTCCCTTATAGTCCCCCCAAGTCCACTATAAAGCCTGGCATGTGGAAATGCTGCTCACGGTGCCCCCAGCCCACCCCCCGGAAGGCTGCCCTGCTCTCGTTGGTCCAGAAGGCCAGGGGGGTGCTGGGGTCTCACTCCCCCAAGACTCACCTTGCCTCCTGCGCCAAACGCCCACGTCACAGGGTGGCTGCGAGGAGCAAAGGAGACGACAGTGTGAACAGCGAGAAGAGCGAGGCCACTCCCGCCGCCTGGTCGCCGCCCACTCCCCAGCACACGCTGTGCACAGCCGTGACTTGGACCGTCGCGTCTTTTCACAGCACTTTGTTGAGAGATAATTTACATACCATAAAGTGCATCCACTTAAAGCATATGATTCAGTGGTTTTTCATATATTTACAGAGTTGTACAACCATCACCACAATCTAATTTTGGAACATGTTCATCATCCCAGAGAGAAACCCAACACCCGCCAGCAGCCACTCCCGTCCCCTCGCCTCCAGCCCGGGGACGCTGATCTGCGTTCTGTCCTAGGCCTTGCCTGGTCTGGACATGTCATATAGATGGAATCGCACTGTGTGCGGCCTTTTGTGACTGGCTTCGTCCAGTTAGCACGATGTCGTATCCTGTATCAGTCCTCATTCCTGTTTACGGCCGAATAATATTCCACGGTGTGGATGGACCACACTTCCTCTGTCCGCTCACCAGCTGGTGGGCACTCGGGTCGTTTCCAGCTTGTGACTCCCAAGAATAACGCTGCCGTGAGCGTCTGTGCGCGAGTCCTTGTGCGGACGTCTGTTTTCATTTCTCCTTTGTGCATATCTAGGAGGGGAACTGCTGCCTCACATGGCGGCTCTGCGTTTAGCGTTTTGAGGAGCTGCCAAGCTGTTTTCCAAAGCGGCTGAATCATTTCGCCGTCCCGCCAGCAGCGTACGACGAGGACTCCGATCTCGCCACGTCCCCACCAACGCCTGCCACCGCCGCTCTGGTTATAGCCGTCCCGGCGGGTGTGAGGTGGCGTCTCATCGTGGTTTCCATGTGCGTTTCCTGAATCACCAGCCGTGCTGAGCAGCTTTTCGAGTGCTTATTAGCCATTCATGTATCTTTTTTGGAGAAATGTCTGTTAAAACGGCAGCCTCTCATTTAATCCTCACCCCCACACCACGAGACCAGAACTGTCACCAGCAACACCCACGGTGAGGAAACCGAGGCTCAGGGGAGCTCGAGAGGGATGATGGAGGCAGGACTAGTGGGCTCGGGGCTGCTGCCACGCTGGGACACCGCATCCGAGGAGGAGGGTCCCCAAGCATTACAATGGGGTCATGGGGGTGGAGGGTATGGGTGATGGGGGGGACAAGGAGGCATGAAGACCCCCTCAGCACTGCAAATTGGAAGAATTGGGCCCTGAGTCCTATTCCTGTCTGCCACTGTCTCACTCTGTGACCTTGTGCAAGACATTTCCTACTCCGGGCCTCAGTTTCCCCATTTATAATAATAATGCCTTTATTCTGCTGCCTGTATTCTACAAGTGAATGCATTGAAGCCAGGACTGGGGCCTTGGTGGTTCCAGGCCTGTGGGTCACTCACTCTCCAGTCACTGGCCTTTTGGGGCTGGCCGTGGGCAGGGGCCTCTGCTCTGGATCTTGGGCTGACCTGTACTCTTGGGCACCAAATGCTGGAGCTTCTGGGCCCACAGAGAAGGCCTTGCTCAGACAGGTGGAGGGCAGCGAGCAGGCAGGCAGTGCCTGGGCTGCTAGCCTGTGGGAAGCAGCACATTTGTCCCTGGGTAGCAGCCTCCTCCACTCTGTCCACCTGCAGCCTTGGCCACCTGCTGGTTCCTCTTGGGGCCAGGGTGGGGGCAGGGCATGAAGCTAAAAAGGGTGCAGAGGTGGGGCAGGAAGCTAGGCCGAGCACCCCTCCTCTGAGAAAAAGCTGAGCAGATGGACTCATTTGCTCATTCATTCATTCGCTCACTCATTCATTCATTGGCTGTTCATCCAGCCCTGGGCGCTGGCCTTCCACGGTAAAGCAAGTAGTTGAAGCAGAAAAGATTGTTGAAGGTCCAGATTTTTCCAAGGATGAGGACTACTTAGGAAAGGTTGGAATGTTAAACGGAGGCCGCCGAATTGACTGCGTTCTTCAAGAAAAGCCGGTAGAGAGTTTCAATGAGTGTCCTTTCGCTCTTCAGAGTCACTTATGCTATTGGGAATCTGAAGACACTGCCCTGTTATTACTTAAAGAGATTTATCGAACAATGAACATTAGTCCAGAACAGCCGCGGCATTGACCAGACGTCCGTTTTACTATGGACCGTGGATGTGATGCGGGGAGCAACATCTTGGAACATGAGGATGGAGGCGCATCCTAAGGCAGGTGGGCGAGCCCGGGCCCTACGTGACCATAGAACTGTCACATCAGATTCAAACTTCCTACATCCTGATTTTCACATGACAGAAAAATTAATTTCTCTCTCTCTTTTTTTTTTAAATGAGTGCTTTCCTGGTGGAAGCACTGACCACAGCGTGGCCACTCCTCAGGGCACTTGCCGGTACCTGTGCTGAGAGCCACACACTCCCAGCCCCCGACACCAGCAGACACCTGGTGTCCTGCTCCCAGCTCTGGGTCCTCCCCCACACCGTGCAGCCTCTGCCCCCCGGGCCCCCAGCCCACCCTCCAGAGTTTCGACCTGGCGCCCTCGGTCCCCCGCCCGCCTTCTCCCAATGTTTGACCAGTGTCTGAGAGCAGGAGTCTGGTGGGCTGAAGAGGAACTTGCAGCAGCCAGGGGACCTGTGTTCAAGTCCTCACTCGGCTGTGTGACTTGGCAAGACCCCCAACCTCTCTGGCTTCAGCTTCTTCGCTGGTCAGCGAGGGCTGGGCTGGCGCTTCTGAAGGGCCCTCGGCTCTGCAAGCGGCTGCGAGGCAGCGGCTGCGTCTGAGGGCAGCTCTGGGAACCTGCGGTGGACGTCGGGGGTCCCTGGGGCAGGTGCGGGTGGCACCAGGCTGGGGAGCGGCCTTTCCCAGGGGTGCTGGAGTGGCGGCCTCCGCCCCCCAGCTCTGGCCCGGCTTATCACCACCGCCTGTCGTGGGCCACTCTTCCGAGCGGCTCCTCGGGTTTCAGCCTGGAGCCTGCGATAGCGGGCATCGTGGGAGCCCTGGGGGGCAGGTGGGTGGCCCCGGTCTCACAGGGCGCCCCGCTCTCACAGGGCACCCCGTCTGCTCCGGGTTATCTCTACCCTGAGACAGGCTGGGAAAGTGAGAAGCTGCGTTATCGCCTCCACTTCCCTCCGGAGATAGGGCTGCCTCAAAGCCCTCTTGTTCTGCCCTCTGCTCCCTCCGCACACACGGCCCCGGGAAGTGGGGCTCGCCGGAGCACCGAGTGTCAATGATCCTCACGGAGGAGGGAGGAGCTGGAGGAGTCGGGGGCTGTGGGGTTTTCAAGCCACCCTTTGCTGGCTCGCCACACTCACTGAGCACCCACCAGGGGCCAGAAGACGCAGGCGGTCGGGGCGGGGAAGATTTCTCATATGGGGGGGGCTGGGTCCTGACCAATTAGGTGATGGGGATCCCTGCTGGGCCGGGCAGTGCCCTCTAGCTACTGGCTTCTCAGGAGGTCTGGGGGTGCTGGAGGGCCGGGTAGCCCGAGGGCCATTTGGAGGTCTGGGGCAGAGACTAGCTATCAGCTGGTCTGGGTGCATTTCAGGATTCTAACAGCAAATTCTGAAATGGCTTCACTGTGACTCTCAGCCGACTTGACTTGCTGCGGTGCGGAGCCTGGGGGCAGACACCTGCGTGCAAATGTGCCACCTGTGTGGGCGTCGGAGCCTTATTCGCCTCCCTGGGCCTTGGTTTCCTGTCTACAAAATGGGTCTGAGAGTGGCTCATTCTGCACAGACTATTGTGCAGAGGAAGCGAGGTCCTCTGTGTAAATTGTCACACGCTGTGCCTGGTGCAAGTTAGGGTGAACCTGATGAGATTGCTGCTATTTGACCATTTTTCACGACGTGTCACATGCTCAGGTTAGAGTGAGTGCTAATGAGGGTTGGCATTCAGGTGTCCCAGGCCTCGCTCTAGGCACTGGGGACGTAGCAGGGATCGAGGCTGGACTGGGATCAGCCCTGCACTCAGGGAGCCCAAGTCTAGCAGGGACACAGGGGTTAATGACTGTGGGTGTGAGGTGGCTGGTGGCCTACAGGAAGGTGTGGCGGACAGAATAATGGCCCCGCCACAGATGTCCACGTCCTAATTCGCAGAAACTGAGAATAGGTCATCTTACGTGGCAAAGGGATTTTGCTGATACGATTTAAGGTAAGGATCCTGAGATGGGGAGACGACCCTGGGTTACCTAAGGGGGCCTGGTGTGTATAGGAGGGGGCAAACCGAACTGCACACTGAAAAATGGTTAAATAGGCAAATGTTATGTTATATACATTTTATCATCATTTTAAAGATTAATAATGTAAGAAACCCAAACCCATTGAATTGTATACTTTATATAGATAAATTGTATGATATATGAGTTAAATCTTAATAAAGCTGCTTTTAAAAACCCACATTGAAGGACCTTCTACAAAATGCCCAACCAGCACTCTTCAAAAGTGTCACAATCAGGACAAACAAGGGGAGACTGAGGACCCATCACACATAGGAAGGGACTAAGGAGGCCTGATGACCGAATGCCATGTGGGCTGGTCCTGAAACGGGAAGAGGACGGCAGTGGCAGAGCCGGTGACGTCTGAGTACAGCCTGCAGTTTACGGGATTGCGTCAACGCTAACTTCTTCCTTTTGAAAAATCTGCCGCCGTTACGTAAGATGTCGACGTCGGGGGCGCTGGGTGACAGGTAGATGGGAACCGTCTTTACAGCTCTTCTGTAAATTTAAAACAATTTCAAGATTAAAAAGTTAAAAAACATAGAAAGAGGGGAGAGAGTCAAAGTCAGAAGCTATTATGGCCAAAGGAGAGATCCGATGAGAGAGTTTTGAAGACTCTATGACACAGGCTTTGAAGAACGAGGAGGAGGCCACGAGCCAAGGAATCCTGGCGGCCTCTAGAAGCCGGACAAGGTGAGGAAGTGGTTCTCCCCGAGAGCCCCGGGAGGAACTCAGCCCTGCCGGCACCTGGACCTCCAAACTGTAAGATGTATTCGTGGTGATTCGTTACAGCAGCAATAGGCACCTGATACCACAGGCAGCAAGGTGACACTAATGACGGCAGCCACGGTGGTGTGCCTCTGAGTGCTTAGGAAGGGCCCAGCCGTGTTCTTTAAGCACTTCTTGTATGTTAACTCAGTCAATCTTCAAATACTTCTCTGCAGAGGATAATTATTATTCCCATTTTACAGACAAAGAAACAAAAACACAGAGAGGTAAAGTAACATGTCCAAGGCCACACAGCTGGAAGGACAGAGTGAGATTCTCACCCAGGCAGGTGGCGGCTAAGTCTGTGTGTGGAACCACTGCACTCCACCGCCCGGCTCCACCTTGTGTGCGAATTCTGACCCCACCTGCTCGGTGCTGGCCCCTTCACTGAAAGGCTTCGGTTTGATTTCACAACCATCCTACAGGGTAGAAGTTCTTGCCATTCTCTATTTTACAGGAGGGGAAACTGAGGCCCAGCAAGGTGCAGCCCCTTGCTCAGGGTCACAAGGCCAGAGTGTGTTCACAGTGATGCTCTCTCGCTGCTGTGGCCAGAGGGGCCAGGACGCAGTGTGCCTGGCAGGGGGTTCTTGCTTGGCAGCCGCTTGGACCCCCACCCCTGTCCTGCCCCCATCTCCACATTCCCTGTGCTCCCTGATTGGGAATGGCGTCCCCATCAGATGTCCCCACACCCCTGCACGCCAGGGGCTGAGGGACCTCCTGCCCCATTGTTCAGACCAGGAAGCCATCCCCTCCCTCCTTGGCCAGGGAGGCAGTCTCTGGGGGAAGGTCCTTCCCAGAGAGGTAAGTGCCAGGCAGCAGGGCCTGGCTGGCCCCAGGACAGACGAATGCTGGCCCTTTAAGGGCAGGGAGCTGGGTGGTGGCTGCTCTGAACCCAAGGGTCACTGGTTCCCTTCTTATCAGAGACCTTTTGAGTGGGTGAACCCAGGGCTAAGGGCAGCTGGAGACAGCAGCTGGGCAGGGGGACCTTGTTTAAGGCATGTTCTCCTCCTCCTCTGGGCTCAGTTTCCTCAGCTGTGAAATGGGAGAGTGGGGCTGGGGCTCTCTGGGCCCCTGTCGTTCTGTGCGCCTGTGACCCTGTGCGTGGGTCCTCCCCTGTTCATTCATAGTAATGGAGTGCACACGTACTGGGGCGTCCACCAGGCCATTCCAGTGAAGTCTCACAGGGACCCGGAGGAAGGACCCCACTGCTGTCCGTTTTAGGGGCAAGGGGACTGAGGCACAGGGTGGTTCAGGAATACCCAAGGCCATGCGGCCAGTGAGGGTGAAGGGAGGGGCTGTGCCCAGGATTGGGGTTCCCTGGGCACCCTAGGCCACTGGCCGCCCCACTGCCCTGCCGTCCCTGCTCCTTCTCCCCTTCTTTCCTAACCCACACAGGACTGAGGGTCAGGAGGTGGGTGGGATTTCCCAGGGGGCTGTGGGAACTCGGTGTGGTTACTGGTACTCCTGTCTCTCCTGCCAGACCAGGCCCTGCACCTGCTCTGGGCTGCACCAGGGCTTGGGAGCCAGCTGCACACCTTCCCTGGGGTCAGGGAGGGCTCCCTGGAGGCGGTGGCATGTCGGCTGAGCAAGAGTGAGCATTAAGCTGGTAAAGGAAGAGGGAGAGGGCGTTCTGGGCAGAGGGGCCCCATGTCAAAGAAATAGGAGCTCTCTAACCTGGCCTCTGAGTCCCAGCCCCCAGGCCCGTTTTCTCAGTGCTGCGTCTTGGACCTCCGCTGCCCGGGGGGACCCTCTGAGCTTCCTCCAGCTGCGGTCGGGCAGTCTGTCCACCCGCAGGACATTGCTGCCTGATGGCTTTCCCACTGGACTGTCAGCCCGGTGTGGCCAAGAGCCTGGACTCGGGAGCCCGGATGCCCTGGTTCAGTCCTACCTCTGTCACTTATATCCCCATCACCTCAGCAGAGCGACTTTACCTTGTTGTTACTTGTCTCAGGGATACAATCGTTAATGTCCCTCCAACCCAGTCGTGAAGAGCCCATGGACTGAATGAATGACTCAGGAAGGAAGGATCACGGGGCTGAGCACGGTGTGGCAAGGTGGCCCGGCGGGGTCTGGGCTGAGGGGTGCCACAGCTGAGCACCGTCCTCGGGGGCCTTCTGGGAATAGGGCCCAGTGTAGCCAGGTCTGCAGAATGTTCCAGAGAAGCCAGAATCCCAGACTCGTGTGAAATCTCCCAATTTTTAAGGCAAGGCCAAATGTTAGAAAACAGCTTTGAGCCAAGGAACACCAAGACCCTGCTCTCGGAACTGCTAGATGTCACCCTCTGCCTGCCCACCTCTCCCCAAGTGGCATGCAAATGAGATATGATATTCAAATGCAAAGGCATGCAAATGAGATCATATGCAAACGAGCACCACAAACCGCATATGAGCAAATGCTCAGGTGGGTGAGAATGCGCCTTCCTTTCGTCCTGTCTGCCCCCTCCCTTCATGCCTTCTGGTCACTGTGGTACCTCCGGAGCCTGGACCCCCACCTGGCACACAATGGGCTCGCCTTCTCTGTTGAACTGGGTGGACGAGTGATGACAGGGAAGATGACAGTGGATGCAGATGAGGTACAGAGGAAGGAGCGTGGGCATTGCTGACTGGCCGAGTGGCCACACGCAGTTGACATCAGCTCCGCACCTCTCTTTACTCATCTGTAGAGTGGGCGCGGCTCGGGCCCTTCGGGAAGCAGTTGGACTGAGTGTGTCCGGAGCGTACATGCAGGGCTCGCTGACCCAATAATTCCACTCCAGCCAAGGAGCAATCCCTAAATATGGAAAAAGGAAAGCTTTCTGTGTAATCATATTGACCAAAATATATTATTTATAACTTCGAAAAACTGGAAACAACTGATATGTCCAACAGTAAGGAAATGGCTAAATAAATCATGGAACTTCCACTTGACAAAATATTAGGCAGCCAATAAAAGTGAGGTTCAGAGAAGAGGAAAAAGAAACAAGGTCACGGAGAACAAGAGAACCAGAAAAGTGCCCGTGATATAATGGCAAGTCAGAAAGGCAGGATACCCCAGCTTTGTTTTTTTCTTTTAATATACAGTATGATCTCAGCCACGTTTTAAAAAAAGTCCTCAAACAAAAACTATGGAAGGAAATACATCAAACCTTAACAATGATTGTCTCTGGGTGGTGGGGCTGTGGGTGGTGATTTTTCTTCCTTATTTTGACTTTTCTGCATTTTTCAGATTTTCGTAAGTGAATATGTATTGTTGCTTTTATGGTAAAGACATTAAAAATGAAAAAAAGGAATTTGGGGTGGGGGTGGGGGTAGGTGCTGTCTAAGATCTGCCCAGGTGCAGATCTCTGAGAGGGATCTGGCATCAGGAAGGTTCTGGGCTTGGAGATGGCAGCCGAATGTCAGATGAGGGCTGCCTCTGTGATCCTGGGCACATCTCTTTGGGTGCCTCAGTGGCACGTCCTGCCAGATGGGCCCGGGTCACCTATTTTGTTTTCTTTTGGAGACAGAGTCTCTCTCTGTTGCCCAGACTGGAGTGCAGTGATATCATCATAGCTCACTGTAGCTTTGAACTCCTGGGCTCCAGTGATCCTTCTTCCTCAACCTCCCGAGCAGCTGTGAGTACAGGCACATGCCACTATGCCCAGCTAATTTTTCTATTTGTTTGCAGAGATGAGGTCTTGCCATGTTGCTCAGGCTGGTCTTGAACTCCTGGATTCGAGCGATACTCCCATCTCAGCCTCCCAAATTGCTAGGATTACAGGCATGAACCACTGCCCCCAGCCTCAGTCACCTATTTGACAGTGCTATAGCAAGATCAGAGTGAGAAGCTGGCTTAAAATGGTACCGTTATTATTAGTTCCCGGGGAGGCCGGTTCTGCTTTCAGACTCCCCGGAAAGATGTCAGCGTTCTTACCAGGGAGTCCCTGGGAGTATTTTTGGCCCTGGAGGTACAGATGTTCCTGACTCATTCTAGAAAGTAGAGCTGGGGTGATCTCCAGAAACACTTCATCAGGTAGGGGAGGGACATGGCAGGGAGACAGAGTCCTGGGTTCTGCTGCTGGCTCTTCCCACATTTCTGTGTGACCATGGACAAGTCACTCACCCTTTCTGGATGTCAGCTTCTCCTGTGAGATGGGCTCTGGACACAGAGATCACTGAGATTTTTCTCTGTTTAAATGAGACCCCTTCATCTGTCAGAGCCATTGCTGGCTTTTGAACCCAACACAGGTCCAGTTTACAGGCCAATGGATAATGGACCAATTAGACCCAAATAACTTCCCTGCTCATTCACCCACCCATCCACCCATCCATCAATACATCCACCCATCCATCTATCCATCTACCCACCCATCCACCCTTCCATCCCTCCATCCCTCTGTCCATCCATCCACCTACCCATCCACCCTTCCATCCATCCATCCAACCAACCACCCATCCATCTACCCATCCACCTACCCATCCATCCACTATGATGCCTGTTGATGCCAAGTCCTGTGCCGGGCCCTGAGTAGAGATGAAGGCTCGTTTTCTACTCATAACCCAGGGACTTCCAAGGTTATGGAGGTGACAGCTGGGATTTGGTCAGATGGCGGAGGGTGGAAAGGGTGTTCCAGGCCTAGGAATGTCTGATGCATTTGGGGAACACCCATGGCTTTTGGGAGGGCTGGGGAATGGAAAGGGAGGAGGTTTTGAGGGCCTGGTGCTGCCGGGGGCCAGTGGTGGGTGAAGGGAGGGGGCGGCTGCTGGGTCCACTGCCACCTCTGGAGGTTCCAGGCCCACCCTGGTGTGGAGTGGGGGGAGATGCAGTCTAGGAAAGGGTGTGGTCCCTGCCTTCCTGGGTCATGGCTGCAAGGGGAAGTGAGTGCTGGGGGCTGGGACTGAGCAGGACTGAGGTCACAAGGTCTGGGGGGCAGGGCAGTACTCCAGCCAGTCCCTCAGGGGCAGGGAGGGGAGCAGGCAGGGGCCCCAGCACGGTTCCTCTGGCCACATCTGCGCCTCCTCACTCCCTTCTCCGCTGGTCTCAGGCCGCTTCTCCAATGTGGCAAACTCTTCCCACGTCTGTGCATGCTGTTCCCTCTGCCTGATGGATCTATCACCATTCGCTCCCCAGACGTCACCTCCCGGACACCCTGAGCACTGCCCTCTCCCCACCCAGCATTCTCTGTTCCCTGTCACCACCTGCCACTCCAGTGCCTCCAGTGCCGTTTGCTCTCTTGTTCATTATCTGTTCCCCTCTTAGGCCGTAAGCCCGGTCTGGCTCGTTCACCGCCGACTCTCAGCTCCTAGCACAGTGCCTGGCACGCAGCGGGCCTCCACACCGTGGCGCTGAGCACTGACTGTGTGCCAGGCGCCGCCCTAACTCTCAAAGCAACCCCACGGGCACCGGGCTAAGGGCCTGCAGCTAAATCAATCTCGGATCTTCTAAGGAATGAGATGGGTGGGGCACCTGGGAGGGGCATTTGGGTGAGGGGTGCTGCCTCGGCCTCTGGGGTGGCAGATTATCCCTATTTAAAATATGAGGAAACTGAGGCACAGAGAGGTTAAGTAACTTGTCCTCTTGGCTTGCAAGTGGCAGCCCTGGAATTGGAACGCAAGAGGTCTGTGTTCAAAGACTCCAGAAGGTTTGATGCTATGAAGTTTTACTCAATATTTGTTGAGTACCTGAATGACCTTTGACAAGTGACTCGCCTTTTCCAAGCCTCAATTTCCTCATCTGAAGCATGGACGCACCTTGCAAGGGCAGGACAGCAACCCATTTTGAGAGGCTCAATGTCCCTTCTCTTCCCACTCACCCATCGGGTGCTAAGGTCCGAATGTCTCCTGCAGCTGGTGTTGGGACTCAATCCCCAATTCGGCAGCATGGAGAGGCAGGGCCTTTGGAGGTGAATGGGTTAATGTATTCATGGATAATGGGTTAATGGGTTATCTCAGGAGGGGAACTGGTGGCTTTGTAAGAAGAGGAAGAGAGCCAGAGCTAGCACGTTAGCCACTCGCCATGTGACTCCTGTGCTGACTTGGGACTCTGCAGAGAGTCCCCCCCAGCAAGAGGGCCCCCACCAGACGTGCCCCCTTGACCTTGGACTTCCCTCCAGAACTGTAAGAAATAAATTCCTTTTCTTTATACATTACCTGGTTTCAGGTATTCTGTTATAAGCAACCTAGAACAGGCTAAGACCTGGGGTTTCAGTGGGGTGGGAAGGTTCTGGTGTCATTCATTCATTCGTTCAACACACGTTTGAAGCTCTTCCCTGTGCCAGGCCCTGCTCTGGGCACGGAGGATAAAGCAATAGAGACAGTCTCTGCTGGCAGAAAGCTCAGGTAATCACAGAAAGAGGCGGGCAGCCCGCAGCCAGCCTCAGGAGCGGGAGGGACAATGGGATGGAGAAAATGAAGCAGGGGAGGGGTTGCGGGGTCACTGGCAGGGGACATTTGAGCTGAGAGCAGAAAGCCGAGGAGCAGACACCTGGGGAAAAGACATCCTGGGGCAGTGGCTCTGAGGAAGGGGTGTGCCCATGAATTTGGGGGACAGTTAAGAGGCCCCAGGGGCTGCAGCAGAGTGAGCGAGGGGAGGGGCAGATGTCAGGAGGTTGTGGGGGTAGGTCGTGTGGAGGGCTGTGAGCAGGGTCGGCTCTGCCCCGCAACGTCACTGCTGTGCGGGGTCAGACCACAGGGCCTAGGGCAGAAGCAGGGAAGCCAGGCAGGAGACGAGGGTGGCCTGGATTTGGGTGGTGGGTGGAGGTGTGAGAAATGGTTGGCTTCTGGGTTAATTTGAACATCTGTCCAACAGGATTTGCGATGAGACATGATCCTAATTAGCTACTGCTATATAACAAAGTAATGCCACATTTAGTAGCTTCAAACAACAAGAATCATTTGATCATTTCTCGTCGTTTCTGTGGGTCAGGAATTTGGGAAGGGCTCAGCTGGGTGGGCTGGCCTGGGGTTTCCATGCAGCTGCAGTTGTAGTTGGTGGCTGGAGTGGGGACAGTGGGTGCTGGCCGGGCCTCTCTCTCCTCCCCTTGTACTCTCAGGGCCCCTCCATTGGGTCTCTCTGTATGGGCTGGTTGAGCTTCCTCACAGCATGGCCACTCAGGGTCCAGATCGAGTCTCCCAAGAAAACCAAGCAGAAGCTGCATTACTTTGATGACCCAGTCTCAGAAGCCACCAGAGCACTGCTTCTATAGATTCAAGTCAACCCAGATTCAACGAGAGGGAACGCAGACCCCACCTCTCCAGGGGAGGAACAGCAGAGTCGCATTGTAAGAGCTTGTGGATGCAAGATACTGCTGTGGCCCCTCGCTCCTCGGCGCCTCCCCTGCAGGGCCCACGAGGCAGCGGAGGGGTCTCTGCAGAAGCAGGCGTGAGCATGTCACTCTCCTGCTCATGGGGGACCCTAGGAAAGGCCATGTCACAGAGCTGGAAGGCAGGGCAGTGGTCACCAGGGGCCAGAGGGAAGGATGGGCATTGACTAGAAAGGGGCAGCAGGGGACTTTGAGGGGTGATGAAACATTACATTCTTATTGGGGTGGCAGTGACATCGGTGAGTTTTATTATGTGGAAATGACACCCTAGTATAGCTGACAACAGCAACAGAACCTTCCTGGGCTCCTCACGCACTGAAACGCTCTAGGCACCGGGTACAGTGCGGACGGGACAGACAGGACCCCTGCCCTCATGGGGTGGGGGAGATGGCCGAGAAAATGTTTACACAGGACGTTACAGCAGGGGTGCCAAGGACGCCAAGGGAAAGTTAATTAAGCGGCCGAGCAAACCGGAGAGACCAAGCTGCTCCCAGCAGCCTCCCTTTTGAGGCTGGGGGGGGGGCAGGCTCTGGGAGAGAGGGTGCCGTGGGGACCTGCTCCCCATCCCGGCAGGAGGAGACCCAGTAACATACCTGATGCTCCCGCCTCAAGGGCAGGGTGAGGGGACAAACGTTACAGGTCCCATGTGTACCCCTGGGCCCTGTCACAAGGCTGGCAGCACGCACATGCCCAGGCCTGGGCACACGTCCTCGCTCAGACACGGTGCACACACACTTGGACTCTGGCCACGTGCAAATCCACACCCCAAATTTGGCACATGTCCTCTTTCGTGCACATACGATGGCTTCCATGCTCTCTGGGAGTATGTCTGGGAACAGACACACACAGGCTGGTGCGCACACACACACACACGCACGCTTGTGCACATGGTAAGAGCTAATGTTTATTGAGAACTTACTCTTTACATATTTTATCTCAATCTTCCCAACAGCCCTATGAGGCAGGTACTATCATTAGCCCATTTTACAGACGAGGAAACGGAGGCACTGGGTCGAGGGGTAGTTACCTCTCCCAAAGTCTGGGACTGACAGTGGCAGAGATGGGACAGGAAACTGAGCTTTCTGGCTCTGGGTGCTGGTGCTTGTGACTCTCCATAGAGACCACCAGGTGTTGGGGACCCCCCTCTTCCAGGTTCTCCTGCCCACTCGGAGGCCTTGTGCCCCACATGCACATAGCACGTGCACACACCTGTGCTTACAGAGCCCCTCCCACCCTGTGAGGGGGTCAGGTGGGTTCCAGATGCCCCTCGTACAGAAGAGGGAAGATGGACAAAGGTCTTGCTCAAGGTCGCATAGGGGTTGATGGCAGAACCCGGACTAGATTCTGTTGTCTGACTGCTGGTCCGTCGCTCTGGCCCTGCTCTCGGGAAGGGAGTGTGGCCTCAGGTGATCGCCAGGTGCAGTGGGCAGCATGGGCCCTGGGCAGGGCAGGGAGCCTTCCCAGGAGACAGAAGGTCCAGCCTGGCCTTGGAGGGGCTGAGAGGGGCTGAGCCACCCCTCCAAGGGGCCAGATGTCCTGCTTCCCACCAGCTGCTCTTGAGACCAGCTCCTCTGCAGGCCTGAAACAGCAGGTGTGTCTGAGCTATGCCTGTCTGATGGGGGTGGCCTGTCCCAGACAGGGGACAGGGACTACTGAGGATTCGAGAATCCGGACCCCCTGTGAGGGAGAAGGGTCGAGGCTGGGGGCGAGAGGAACCTGAGCAGGCTCCGTGCCTCCGTCAGGGGGAGGGCAGAGCCCTTGGCACCTGTCCGGGGGCGAGGAATGCTGGCCCAGGAAGTGCGGCTCCCCTCCCATCCCGCTCTCCGTCCTCTGCTGCGAGGAGAGGCAGTGCCTGGCCAGGCATTGTTCGAGGGTTTAAAAATAAAGGCTTCTTGGCCAGGGCCCCGCTGGCAGAGGGGAGGGGGCAGCTCTTGCCCAGGCCTGAAGGACATCTGGCTGGAAAGGGAGGTCCCACCCAGCAGCACAGCTGGGAGTGTGGGGGTCCCCGGAGCATCGCCGTACCCCAGCTTCTGCAGAGAGGGGTGCAGTCGGGTGCGTCTGAGTGCTGGGGGCTTCCTCTCACTCCAGCCGTCCAAGGCTGTCCCTCCCCACACTAGAAGCTTCCAACAACCCTGGGGCCGGTAGGGGGACACAAGCTACCCTCTTGTCCTCTTTCACCCACCAACCGATAACCTAAAAATAATGGCTATGTCCCAACTACCCCAGTGGGATAGGTACCGTTGCTATTACCATTAGACAAATGAGGAAACCAAGGCTCAGAGAGGTTTAATGACTTGCCCAAGGCCACACAGCTGGCCAGTGGAGGGCCAATGGCTCACGCAGGGGTCTGACTCCTGAGCCAGGATCCTAACCACGCACCCCTCCGCCCCTCAGCACCCCAGTGTTCCACCTTCCCTGGCCTCCATTCTGGGCCTTCCCTCTGGCCAGCAGAGGAAAGAAGGTTTCTACTTGCCCTAGGTGGCCGGGGGGGGGGGGCACCAGGCAGGGAAGGAGGGAAGCAATAGAGAAGGCGTGCCGGAGTGTGCCGGGGCCTGGGGCGAGGGGTCGGTGTGACCTGTCAGTTCTCGTGACAAGCATTTGCAGCAGAGGTGTGGTCTTCATTTTGTAGGTGAGGGAACCGAGGCCCAAAAAGGCTGTCGCTGTCGAGATGGGATGTGAACCCAAATCAGCTTTGGTCCGAGCCTTCTCCTTACACGGTGGCGTCTGAAGGATTAACAGGAATCCGCTGGCCGGGCGCAGGGGCTCACGCCTGTAATCCTAGCACTCTGGGAGGCCGAGGTGGGGGGATCGCTCGAGCTCAGGAGTTCGAAACCAGCCTCAGCAAGAGCGAGACCCCGTCTCTACTAAAAATAGAAAGCAATTAATTGGCCAACTTAAAATATATAGAAAAAATGAGCCGGGCATGGTGGCGCATGCCTGTAGTCCCAGCTACGAGGGAGGCTGAGGCAGGAGGATTGCTTGAGCCCAGGAGTTTGAGGTTGCTGTGAGTGAGGCTGACGCAACGGCACTCACTCTAGCCCGGGCAACAGAGTGAGACTCTGTCTCAAAAAAAAAAACACAAAAAACAAAAAAACAGGAATCTGCAAGGCAGAACGCTCCCGCCTCCCCCACCAGGGCTCAGGTGTGAACCAGGAGGCGCTGAGGGGTGGGTTGGGCACTGCTGCTAGGGTACCGGTCCCCACCCCTGGAAGGATGGTGAGCAGAGAGGCCAGTAGTCCAGGGAGCCCAGGGCAGCTCCCACACGGGGACGTGCCCCACCAACGGGCCCCGTCCTCCCCGGTGGCACACGGCAGCCAGCCTCCCCGTTCCAGACAAGATCCGGTGATCCCTCGTCCGCCCCCAGGCCTCTGCTGAGGCTGGCACGCTGGCGCTGGCACCGGAAAGCGACATTCCAGAGCCCCCCCAGCTCCCTGCCAACCCTGGATTCTTGGCAGAGCAGGAGAGCAGGGGCTTCTGGGAGATGCTCAGGGCAGGGGTGTGGGGAGAGGGTTGCGGCTGGGGAGGATTGTGGGTGGGACCAGAGCAGGCACACCTGTGCGCAGGATGTGGGCGGGCCCAGGCAGGAGACGGGGCAGACCCTGCTCCCCGACTGGGCATCTCTGGGCTGCCTCACTGCCACCCAACAGGAGCCTGGACGGGATGACAGCACAGCCTTGGGACTCGGGGGAGCTGGGCCAGGACAGCGCCTCAGACCTGGTGCTCTGCTAAGGACCTCTTACCACCTCCTGGCAAAGGTTTTCCAGGGAGAGTGCTGACTTGCTGTGCGACCTTGGGCAAGACACATGCCTTCTCTGGGCCTCAGGGACTTGTGAAAGGGCTGAAAGAGGTAAATCCTGAAGATGCCTCTAGCAAATGGTTTAGGACACTCAGTTTTTATTATCCCAAGATGTGACTCTAGCGTCCTCCCCGGCCTCCCACTTCCCATGTCCACACAGCAGCAACAGATCCCTTTAAAACCGTGAGTCGGGGCGGCTGTACTGGCCCCTGCTCTGGCCCCACCCAGATCTTCGAATAGTTCTTTCTGGTCATCCAAGACTCAGCTCAAATGTCGCCCAGCAGAGAGGCCTTCCCTGACCCCTTCTTTTAACCTGAGCCGCCACCCACCCACACTTTGCAAACACATTTCTCCGATTTATGTCCTTTGTACCAGTTTCTCATGACTGGATCTGTCTCATTCATTCGCTGTTTACTTGCCAATTGTCCTTCTTCCCTCTGGACTGTCAGCTCCAGAGGGCAGGACTAGTCTGTGGTTCACTGCCCCTCCCCAGCGCCCGGCAGGCTCTCTCAGCAAGTCCTTTTGAACGAATCGTGTGCTTTGGACATGCCCAAGCGCCTGGTTCTTCAGTTCGCACCTCCCTCTGGGGCATCCCCCACCCCAGGCTGGAGGCAAAGTCCCTGGGTCCTCAGCTCTGAGCGATGGTGACTGAGCAGGCCCAGCCTTCAGCCAAGCAGCCCAGGGCCTGGCAGGGCAGGGCGGGAAGGAGGGAAGACCCATGACCCCCGGTCCCCAAGGGGCCCCGTTCCCCAAGAGCAGGAGAGCAGCCCAGGACTTGGAAACCCCCTGGGTCTGGCCGCTGGGGCAGGCGGTTCCGGGGTGACCTCATCGCCTTGAAAGGAGGGCAGCAAGGGCAGGAAACGGAGGACGCATCAGAGGAACTAAATTTAGAGCGTTTGATTCAGCCAGGGCAGGACAATATTCCTGGAGTCCCCATTGTTTGTGAGGGGCCAGAGGGCAGGCTGCCCATTCAATGGCTGGGTCCGAGCCATGCCAAGCTGTCTGGGCATGCAGGGATGGGGCAGTGGGTGGGGTGGACCCCCACCCTGCTGGAGGAAAAGCCCGGCCAAGGGGCAGGGCAGACAGGTAGGGTACGAGCTCTGGGGGTGCTGCCCTTTGGATAAGGCCAAAGATGAGAAGAGGGTGCCTCGCAGATGAGGAAGGGCTCTGATAGTGCTGACAACAAGTCCCAGCTGTGCGACCTCACGACAACCACAACAGCCGGGATGGCCATCTGCCCTGCCATAGGCTGGGGACTGAGGCTCGGGCCTGGAACCGAGTTGCCGCAGGCCTCATGGACACCCTAAAGCAGGACCTCCAGCCTGGGCTGGCAGCACAGCTGTGCCCCCAGCCCCATGGGCCCCTACCCCACACATAGCCCCACGTCCCTGCCAGGCCTGGCAGCTACAGGTGGACAGGAGAGGGTAGCTTGGCCTGCTTGGGCTCCAGAACCCATCGCCATGGCAACATAGGGTCCAGGCCGTGCTGCCCTGGAGATGAGCCTGAAGCCAAGGACGCGGGTGAGGAGGCAGGGCCTGGGGCTGGCCTCTGCTCCCCCGCCCCCTGCCCTGCGCCGCCTGCCAGGCCTGGCCCAGGCCCGAGGCCGGCCTAGCTGCCTGCGCTGATCACACTGGCTCAGCGAGAGGCGCTTGATGGTGTCCTGTTTCCGTGCCCACGCCTCATGCCACGCCACAGCCGGGCAGCCCAAGGAGGTTGTGGGTTGTCCTCGATTCTGGGCCACCCTGGTGGGTGAAGGCTTAGCAGGCCAAATGTCCAAGCCCCTCCTCCCATCCTGCAAGTCCTAAAGAGGCCCAGGGACCCCTTGGGCTGCCTGCCCTGGAAATGGGGGGAGGGGACCAGCTGTTTCAACCGGCTTGCTCTGTCCACCAACATGAGACGGGCGCAGGGAGAGGACCCAGCCACGCTCAGGGCTTGGCCCCGACTTCTTCCCTCTTCCCAGCTCCAGAAGGGCGTGGGAAATGGAGCCGGCCCCCTCACGTTCTAGCCGAGTGGACCAAGGGTCTGAGCTGAGAAGAGGCTGGTGTGAGACCACGCACGAGGCAGCAGCTTCGCCTGTCGGCCGGGCCCTGCCCCCTGCGGGTCCCTGAGCACCTCACCGCCCCTCTCCGCAGCTCACTGCCCTGCCGGGGCGGCGGCCCAGGGCTGCTCGCTGCTCCTTCTGATTTCACGCCGTGACTCATGTTATCATGTTCTCAGGGGCTGAGTAACCACCTGAGTTATTTATACCCTGGCTTAGCAGGCTTCCTTCCCGCCCCGCACTCGGGCAGGGAGGACGAGGGGGGTGGGGAGGAACCTGGGGGGATGTGGACTGGAAGGAGGCAGCTGAGCACCCCCACATCCCCTCCCCTGGGGTACCACCCCCGTAAAGCACCCAAAAATAGCCGTGCCTATCCCAGCACAACAGGATGGGCCTGGATCTATGGCATCGATACATAGGTATTGTGATGGTTTGGGGAGGGGGGAATTCCTTTCCCGAGCGAGTCACCCGTCTGGAAAAATAAAGAAGGAAAAAGCTGAAAATTTTTCCTTCCATCAAAACAGGAAGGAGCTGGGGAGGGAGGATGGATGGGAGATGAGGCATGGAGGCCGAGATGAGTCCTCCACCCCGGTGGTCTTCAGGGAGGGGAAGCCCCGGCGCCGGCACAGGGGCCCGGCCTGCTTGGCTGGGGCCGGCGCCCCGTGTGTCTCCTCGTGGGCCATCACTGGCTGCCTGGTGTCTTCGTCCTGTCCTGCTCCCAGGCCTGTGTTCGTTGGTGTACACGCATGACGCCCATGTGCACACAGACCCGCGCTTCCCGGTCCCCACTCACACCCACGTCACGCAGGTACACCCCCACCGGACTCCGCTTGGGAGCCCTCTCGCTCTCACCGGTGGGTGGGATGGAGGCCTGTCCTTCTTCCCTCCCCTCCAGCACCATCCTGGGAGCCCAGTGGCTCCACCTCTGCCCAACAGGTGCTCTCAGGGAAGTCACTTTCCTGTCTGAGCCTCAGGTGTGTAACCCTGTCCCTCACCCAACGCAGGGAACTGTAGCCGCAGCTGTCATTTACCAAGCGCTCCCTACGCGCTAAGACCTCCCTTCATTTGCTAGATTAACCCGTCCCCAAGTGTGCTAGGCTGCGGAGTCACCCGGGCCACACGGCCGAGACTTGGTGAGCACTACTGTCACCCAAGGAAGAACAAAGGAGGCCCCGCAGAGCCCCACAGAAGAAGAGGGGTGGCAGAGGGAAGCCCATCTTACCTAGGCCTCTGGCTCCCACCTGGAACCACCCATGACAGCTCCGTGGCTTCAGCAGGGACGTGCCCTGGAGGCTGGGGGCGCATCTGTACCAGGAGCATCACGCCTGAGACGATTAGTCACTCCCGCTGGGTTACCCTGTTTGCTTACGGACTTATGTAACCACTGCCCGAGGGTGTTTGTACAGTTGTCTCCATCCTTCTGTCTGTCTGCCCGCCTGCCTGCCCCGGCCTGTAAGCCCTCCCAGGGCAGGGGGCTCCAGAGAGGTGAGCTGGCATCGTAATGCCCAATTCCTTGTGAGGAAACCCCGGGGACACCGTGCGTGTCTGCACATACTCCCCACAATCACTGTGTCTGGGCCACCATTCTACAGCTGAGAACACTGAGGCTGGGGCTTTGCTCCTCCAAGCCCAGGACTCGGTTTTCTTGTCTGTAAAACGGGGGTAACATATTTTCCTCTCCCTGAATCTCTGGGTGGTACAGGGGTTGATGTGTTAGTTTGAGCCATATTAAAAATCATGATGCTGGACTTTTTAAAAAATACTTTATTGTTTTAAAGCAGTTTTGCGTTCGTAGCCAAAGTGAGAGGAAGGTATGGAGTTATCCCGTAAGAATCTGAAGGTGAGGGCGGGGCCCTGGTGAACGGGGCAGTTGTGTTTTCATCTTTGTCCGTCTGGCAGATGGGCATAGAGGTCCCGGGCAGTGACACCGGTACCAAGCTGCAAATCTGTCCTCACTCACCCCTGACCTTGGCAAAGCTGGTCTGGACCTTGGCTTCCCCGTCTGTAAAATGGGGTTGGTAATAGCTCCCCTCTGGCAGGGATGCCGTGCAGCTCAAATTAGTTATTACTCCTCAGGGGCTTGGAGCCAGCTGCCCGACACACTGTGAGTGCCACACGGCATTTGCTCTTATGAATATTGATTAACAAATTTGTGACTTTTACACCGTGGCTGGCTTCCCATTCTTTTTACAGGCCCACCATGCTCCCTGCAGTTACAAGCAGTTTCCTCTGGCAAGCTGGTACCCCCACGAGGGGCTGCCTGCTGCGTGCCTGCCCCCCTCTCCCTTCCCCCCCCTCCCTCCCAGAATCCCCAGGCAAACCCTTGGAATGCGGCTGAAAGGACACCCCGATCCGGAAAGGACCCACATCTAGTCCACAGTTTCCCACCTAGGGGCAGCAAATGGCCTCCGGCCCTGGGGTGGCAGGTGGGTCCTGGGTACCCCCAATTCCCTGGGCCCACCGCCTCCAGCCCTGCAGCCTCCTCCATCTCGCCCGTATGGTTCTCTGTACGCATCCTGACGTGAAGAAGTCTGGGCCACACAGGGAGGCATCATGTGACAGGGAGGTGGCAAAAGCGTGGGCTTGGACATCACAGTCTTGGATCGAATCCTGGCACTGCCACTTCCTTGCTGGGTGATGCTGGCGAACCTCTCTAGGCCTCAGTCTCCGCTTCCCCAGGGATGAACACCAGAGCACTGGCCCTCCGGGAGGGGAGGGCTCTGCCGGCCTCCCTTTCCTTGCTGAGAAAACGGTAATCATTGTCCTCCCCGCCGCCGGGGCTGTCGGCTCAGGGCAGTGCTGGGCCCAGGGCGAGTACCCGTAAGGAGGCGGTGGTATCCGCGCACTGGAGGCCCAGCAGGTGAGCAGCAGATGGGGCAGTTAGGATGCGCCTTCTCGTGGGAAAGGTGGGGGGTGGCCCAGCACAAGCCCGGGTGGGGTCACTTTCCAGCCTGTCTGGCCCAGCTCCCCTCGCCCCAGGAGGGCTTCTCTCCAATTCCAGCCGGCTTCCAGGGCAGGTAGGTCCGAACTGCCCGTCCAAACATCCTCTTCCTCGTCTGGAGCCTGGAGAAGCTAAATATGCCTCGGCTCAGCCCCAGGAAAACAAACACTGCGCTTCCCTCGCCTTTGTATACAGGACGAGGCCCAAGGCCGCAGGGTGGGCTCCTCCAGGCTGGCCTGGGCCTGGGGGTCTGTGTCTTCCTGGGGTCTCCTCTCCTGCCTCCCTGGTACTCACAGCTGTGGTGGCCAGAGCCTCGTCAGGGTGGGGGCTCCATGGGAGGCCACCCCTTGCCCCTCCAGGCGAAGTCCCGCAGCCCTTCCCAGCCGTAGGCCCCTCTCCTGGCTCTGGAGCGCAGAGGCAGGTTCGCATGTGCGTGTGGATGTGCGTGTGTCCGTGCACTGCGTGAGCAATAACGACCATGGTGACCAACGTTTGTGGAGTGCTCACTCCATGCCTCAACAGCCCAGATATATTAATTCACTTAACCCAGTGAGGTGGCTACTATTGTTACCCACATTTTGCAGATGAGGAAACTGAGGCTCAGGGAGGTTAAGTAATTTGCTCAAGGTCACAGAGCTAGGAAATGGTAGAGCAGGGCTTTGAACCCAGGTGGTCTTTGATGGGAAGCCTAGTCCCTTGCCCTCTAGGAGCCTCATTTTCCTCATCTGCATAATGGGCACACTCGATGGTAACACCTTCCTCCCTGGAAGGTGCTGTGAGGGCAAAGCAGGGCAAAGGGTAAGGAGGTGCTTTAAAGACAGTCAGAAACCCCGAAGATGGGGGTGGGGGCTGGGACAGTAGGGGTCTGGAGGAGCTGATTGAGGCCACTTGGAATGGGGTAGGGTGTGGGCATTGCCATTGTACAGCCCAGCACTAAAGTCTTAGACCACTTGCGGCATGGCCTAAGACTGTCCCCAGTTGGGAGCCCCATTTCCTCCTCCATGAAGCTGGGGGAAGCAAACCTGCCTGCCACAGGTGTTGCGGCGCCCTCCTTGCAGAGTGGAGGTCCCCAGTCCACGAGATTCTTACCCTTCTAGACTTGAGGGCATGAGTCTGCCCCTGGGATGGAACCCAACCCCTTCCTTGGTATTTCCTTGCCCTGCCAGGGTCCTGGGCCGCCACCACTGGGGCGTAAGATGCTTGTAATGGATGAGGGCTTAGATAGCCCCCCAACACTCTGGCCTTGAGCAGCCCCTGCCCCAGCCCCTAGCTGAGGGCTATGACGTGTCATGGGGGTGAGGGGTGGAGAGTTGCAGGGGTGTGACTTCCACACCATGAGCAGCAACCCATGTCTAGCCCTACTGGAGAAGCTGATTCTTCAGTGGCCCTAATGCGGAAGATGGCCTGGGCCCTCCTGGTTCTGATCCCTTGGGACTCTTCCCTGGGACTCTGAAAGGGGGCGCCCTCAGGGGCCCTGTGCTTCTGAATTCGGAGACTCATGCTACCAGCCCCTTCCGCTGCTTTCCACCCTTTAGGAAGGGCTCGGCACCTTTGCAACAGCTGGCCAGGACTCAGAGGAAGAAATAGGCAAGATTTTTAATCATTTATTCATTCCTTCAGCAGATGTTTACTGAGCACCTATGTATGCTGGGAGCTGGCACGAGGCTCTGCTCACCCCGAACCCAGTCCCAGTCTAGTGCTAGGCTGATAAATGGGCAATGACACCACCACAGGGCAGATGCTGTAGGCCCTCCAAGGCTGGTGGGCTTCCTGGAGGAGGTGTCCACTAAGCCAAGCCTGGCAGGAGGAGGAGGAGCTGTTCTTTAGAAACTGCAATGAGAGAGCACAGGAAATGGGTTCTCCTTAGCATGGCATTCAGGCCCAGGTGCCATGCATTCCCTGCGGCCTCTGCTGGTCCCTGTCCTGCCACTTCTGGCCCGTGTACAGAGACGTCTGGATTGCAGTGATTTGTGTCTATCTTACTCAAGAGCCTGGAAGGTTCCTGAGCGCTAAGACTAGGTCTCCTTCCTCATTTCATTTGTCAGTTCTCCACACAAGGTCTGCATACAGTAGGTGCTCAATGATGCTGTTCCAAGCAGCTCCCCCTGCCTCCTCACCCCCATCCATCCCCTAAGGCCAGGCTGTGCGCTTCCTCCTTTGTGGTCCTATAGCACTTTGTACCTGACTCAGAGCTCACATTGGTACAGCACTTTCTAATTGGCAAACATTTTCACGTATATTAATGCAAGTGATGCTTACAAAAGCCATGTAAAAAGTGTCATTATTGACGTCATCATTATCATTACCTTCCAGAATGGTGGGGTAAGTATGTGGGCTCTGTAGCTGGACTGCTTGGGTGCAAGTCCTGGCCCTACCGATTACTGGCTGTGTGACCTTGAACAACTTGCTCAGCCTCTCTGTGCTTCAATATCCCCATTTGTAAGAGAGGAGTAATCTACCTCACAGGAGCATTGAGAGGCTACAGGTAGAGTAAAAAGAATACTGCCTACCACATACTGGTAGTTAGCTCAACAATAATGGTAGCCATTATCATTTAATTTATAGATTATAAGGACACAGAAGCTCAAGGTCAAGATAACCCAGCTATCCAGTTAAACAGGGTTTTATCTCTAAGTCTTTACTTTGAATCTAGTGTTTTGGGATTATCTCTTCATCCTCCCCCCATCTCCCTTGTCCTCCTGTCTCCTAATTTATCTGTTTATACATCTGTCTGTCCTTCTCCACGGTGGCTCCTCCAAGGCAGGGGCTTGTTAGCATCATGACTAGTTCCCTCCTGTCCCCCCAGTGCCTGAACAGTGCCCAGCCACTGGTGAACGCTTGGATGCTGTGTCTCTTCCTGCTAAGGGCCTCCAGGTGGATGATCTCTGGTCCCCAGACCACTCTGTGAGGCTGGCAGAAATTCTCTACAACTGTATTGAGGCACAATAAACTACACGTTTCGGGCCAGGCACGGTGGCTCATGCCTGTAATCCTAGCACTCTGGGATGCCGAGGCGGGAGGATCACTCAAGGTCAGGAACCAGCCTGAGCAAGAGCAAGACCCTGTCTCTACTAAAAATAGAAAAAAATTAATTGGCCAACTAAAAATATATAGAAAAAATTAGCCAGGCATGGTGGCATATGCCTGTAGTCCCAGCTACTCGGGAGGCTGAGGCAGGAGGCTCGCTCGAGCCCAGGAGTTGGAGGTTGCTGTGAGCTAGGCTGACGCCACGGCACTCTAGCCCGGGTAACAGAGTGAGACTCTGCCTCAAAAAAAAAAAAAACAAAAAAACAAAAAAAACCTACACGTATCAGTTTTGATACACGCGTACATCTGTACAACCACCACCGCAATCAACGATGACAAACATTTCCACCACCCCTAAAATTTCCCCATGCCTCTCTGAAATCCCTCCTTACCTCCAATTATAGCTTTATTTATCTCCGGTTTATAGAGGATGAAATTGAGGCACTGAGAAGTAAAATAACCTTCCCAGTGCTCAGCAAATGGCCACTCCAGGATTTGAACCAAGGTGAAGTGTCCCCAGGCTGCCTCTTGGCCACTGTGCCAAGCTGCTGGGTGGTCGTCAGCGGACCGGACGGTGGGGGCCTGTCCTCCCTCCTCTGCTCCACGTTGTCCAGGTCCAAGTAGACAGTTTATAAAGAGATGGTGTTTATGGTGGGACTCTCTCAGCACACATGTGTGAGGGGCAGGCGGACACCCCAAATGGGCGTGACTGGGTACCAAGGGCGGACGACAGAAACGGTACAAGCAGATGAGGTAAAGGTCGCCTAAAGCCAGAGGCCAGGAGTCGCAGGAGCCCGAGGTGGGTGCTGGGCTCAGTGTGAGTGTGTGTGACTCTGTGGCTGTGACAGTGTGAGTGCTGAAGGCAGGGACACAGCAGCTCCCGGCTGGCGGTGGAAGGCGTTAACTGTGTGCATGCTGGCGTGGGTGGGTGGGCCCCGGGCCCCGAACCTGGGGGCTGAGGGAGATAGTAAACATCAGGGTGACGGAGGATTGTGTTGGTAGCCCTGCGAGGATGCGGCAGGGTTGTGGGGGTTTGTGTGACTTTGCAGTTCAACAAATTCAAATTCAGCCAACGCTGGCAGTGGCTGTTGTGTGCCAGGCAGCCAGCTAGGAGGAGGAGATGCGGACCCAGCTTGCAGCTGAATGGTTCTGGCTGCTGGGTTTCCTGTGCTGCCTCATGGTGCTTTTTTGCCCTTTCTGGCATTTCCTCCTCACAGTAACCCTCCGCCCACTTTGAGGCTAGATGGAGGAGCACAGAAGGAAAGTGACTTGCCCAAGGTGACCCAAGCTACTCAGTGCCAGGGCAGAATCTGAACGCAAGCTATCAGGCTGCAGAGCCTGAGTCCTTTCCCACCATGCCTGGGCCAGGGTGCAAGTGTCTGGTCCTGGAGCGGGGCTTGGACTCCTGGCTTTGGCCCTGGAGACCTCTCTCAATGGGTTCCTAATCTGTCCACGGTCACTGTGCTGAGGGATGAGGGGCGGGGCGGCTGGCCGCCTCTAGTTCTTTTCCTGGGGCCAGATTCATGGAAAGAGGGGCTGCTTGGCTCTGAGACCCCTAGGCGCCCCACCCTCGCCCCAGGCCCTCCCCAGCTCCTGCCCCCCCTCCCGGCGCTGACTCCCGGCCAGAAGAGGAAAGGCTGTCTCCACCCACCTCTCGCACTCTCCCTTCTCCTTTATAAAGGCCGGAACAGCTGAAAGGGTGGCAACTTCTCCTCCTGCAGCCGGGAGCGGCCTGCCTCCCCGCGCGCCCGCAGCCTCCCCCGCTACCTCCTCCAGGGCTCCCCTCCGGCCGCCAGCGCCCATTTTTCATCCCCGAGATAGAGATATTTTGCGCACACACATACACACACGCGCAAAAAGAAAAAAAAAAGCCCACCCTCCAGCCTCGTTGCAAAGAGAAAGCCGGAGCAGCCGCAGCTCGCAGCCCGCAGAGGACGCCCGGAGCGGCGAGCCGGCCGGCAGACGGACCGACGGACTCGCGCCGCCTCCACCTGTCGGCCGGGCCGGCCGAGCGCGCAGCGGGCACGCCGCGCGCGTGGAGCAGCCGTGCCCGCCGCCCGGGCCCCGCGCCAGGGCGCACACGCTCCCGCCCCCCGACCGGCCCGGGCGGGAGTTTGCACCTCTCCCTGCCCGGGTGCTCGGGCCGCTGCTGCAAAGCCAACTTTGGAAAAAGTTTTTTCGGGGAGACTTGAGCCTTGAGGTGCCCAGCCCTGCGCTTTGCGATTTTGGGGGCCTTTCCAGAAAATGTTGTAAAAAAGCTAAGCCGGCGGGCAGAGGAAAACGCCTTTAGCCGGCGAGTGAAGACGAAACATCGACTGCCGTGTTCCTTTTCCTCTTGGAGGTTGGAGTCCCCTGGGCGCCCCCACACGGCTAGACGCCTCGGCTGGTTCGCGACGCAGCCCCCCGGCCGTGGATGCTCACTCGGGCTCGGGATCCGCCCAGGTAGCGGCCTCGGACCCTGGTCCCCGCGCCCAGGTCCTCCCCAGCCCCCCAGCGACGGAGCCGGGGCCGGGGGCGGCGGCGCCCGGGGGCCATGCGGGTGAGCCGCGGTTGCAGCGGCCTGAGCGCCTGATCGCTGCGGACCCGAGCCGAGCCCACCCCACTCCCCAGCCTCCCACCCTGGCCGCGGGGGCGGCGCGCTCGATCTACACGTCCGGGGCCCCGTGGGGCCGGGCCCGGAGTCGGCATGAATCGCTGCTGGGCGCTCTTCCTGTCTCTCTGCTGCTACCTGCGTCTGGTCAGCGCCGAGGTAAGTCGCCACAGTGGCTGGGGCTGGCTCTTCATTCATTGCCTTCACCCCCACCTTCTGACCGCCCCCTCCTCTCCCGGCAGTGAACTTTTGGACCCTTGCAGCCCGTGAGCCTGGCGCCAGGCGCTGGGTGACCTAGGGCTGAGACGCGAGGTCCGGGAGGTGCTAGGGGAAGAGGGCAACGGTGTCGCTTTCCAGTGGGGAACCTAGATCCCTAAGCCGTTCGGTGTCTGCGGAGGGGGTGTGTGGCCCTGCCCCCCACCCCTCAGGAGCCCAAGAATAAGCCCCTTCCCGGCAGGCGGAGAGGGGGTGGGGTGGTGCCAAGGGTGCAAAGACAGCGCGTACTCCCGAGCCCCCTAGCCTGGGCTTAGGTTCTGTCCTGGCACCGGCTTGCCCAGGAGGTGCGAGCTCCCGCACCCGTTGCATCCACGCCGACCTTTGGCGGGGTTCGGGTCCCACCCTCGCTCCCGCTCCAGGTCGAGGTGGGCGCCCTGGGACCTGGGCAAGGCAAGCCCGGGCCCCAGAGCAAGGTCCAGGAGCAGCTTGTGTCTGGGGCGCGAGGTGGGGGGCGGTGGGGGAGGGCAAGAGAGAGAGACACAGACAGACAGACAGACACTGGTAGGTTTCGGGCATTTGGGCTAGGCAGAGGACTGGGGACTCTTAAGGAATCCAGCCCCCGGGGCGGTGTGTGCCTGAGGCCCCGCCATACCTGTGCCCTCGCCCTGGGAGAGGAAGCACCTCTCTCCCCCGCATGCACGGTGCGGAACGCGCCGCCTGCAAAAGCCTAGCTGCAAGGGAGGTGGTGTATAGAAACGTCTGCGGGAGCTATCAGGTCGGATCAGTCCCCCCCACCCCTCCCAGCCTCACGTAGCAGTGAGTTGGCAAGTCTATCCGGAATCCAGGTGGGAAAGGGGGCGGGGCAGGGAGGAGGCGCGAGGTGGAGGGGACCAGAGGACGGCAGGGCGAGCGGCGTGCCTGGGTCCCGTCCCACCTCCGCTCGACTGCGGCCGGGAGCCCGCTCCTAGCAGGCACCTCGCCGACTCCCGAGGAGGGTCGGCCCCTTCGGCCTCCTGCGAGGCACAGGAAAGACTCAGTGGCGGCGAAGGGGTTAAGGCGGAGGGCTCCGAGGCCGCGGCCGAGCCTTGGGCCGCCGCCAGCGCAGGTTGTTTTGACCACTGAGCCGCCGTCGCCGTCTCCTTTTGTTCTCGGGGCTCCTCGAGGGCCGCAGGCCTTTCGTCCTGGGGCCCCGCCCTTCCGCGGCCATCCCCCCGCGGCCAGCACCCGGGAGGGAAGACGCGAGGATCGGCCCGGCGGCCTGCAGGCCCCTCCCGACGCCCCCTCCCCGCCTCTCCCGTAGACCCCGGGGCCGCAGCCAGCTGTTGGGGAGGGGGGCGCCGGCCGGCCCCAGCTGCCGCCTCGCCTCGCCGTGGGACCTGGGGGTTGGGCCCGGTGCCAGGGCGTCCTGGGAACGGCAGCGCCCCGCGGCTGCTCTCCGCAGCCCACCCCGCCCGGTCCCCCGACTCGCTCACTCACCCCACGCATGCACACTCCTGGCCGGAGGCGATGCTGCGCTCCGGCGGGCGGGCGCGCAGAGCGACGGGCACGCACTACCGCGGCCGGGTCGCGCGCCCGCCACCGCCACGCCCGTGCACACGCGGGACACACGCGCGCGCACCGTACACGAACGCACGCACGGCCCCTGCACACGCGGCCTGAGCTCACGTGCGCGCACACCCACGCACGTACACAGGCACGCATGGCCCTCGGGCACCTAGCGCCTGGTGCTCGCCCCCGCGCAACAGGTGGGCTCTTCGTGGGCCCTGGCACCTCCCCACCTCTGCAGCGACCCCATTTCCTTCCTGGGAGCCTGTGAGGGAGGGAGAACCTCCCATCTGTCCCGGCTCCACAGCTCCACTTTTTTTTTTTTTTTGCCTTGTCGGGTCAGCCCGACGGCCCTCAGTCCTTCCTCCTCTTTCTTGCCTTTTCCCAGCCGTGGCGCCAAATGGTGTTGATGTGACTCTGAGGGGCGCTGGGATGTCTAGAGCATTCCTCCCTTCAAATAAACCCTGTTACTGTTACCCCGAGACTGGAGGGATCTTAGCGGGCCCTTGCGCGCGCTGAGGGGGCGCCCACCGCGCCGATTTTATTCTCTTTGCTGGTGCCAGCAGGCCTTGGAGAGCCGGCGCCTCCCTTGCCGTTCCAGCTCAGTGCAGCCCCTCCTCCTCCCCTTTCCCACAGCTCAGGGGCTTGTGCATCTGGGTGGAGGCTGTGGCACAGGACTGCCTGTCTCCTCGCTTTAGTCGCAGCATCCTTGAACACACCGCCACAGGAGACCCGAGTGTATGTGATGCTTGGCGGTTTTGGAAGCGTTTTCCTGCTGGGCCTGAGTGAGCCTCAGGCTGGCCCTGGGGGGAGGCAGCTTAAATGGGAACCAGGTCCACATGGGGTTGGTCCAGGAAGGAGCTCCTAATTGCCAGTGAGGGGAGACTCTGGGGGGACTTGCTGGTGGAGGTGGCCTTGGAGCTAGCCATGTCCCCAGGGATGCTTGGACTGTGTCTTAGGAGGAGGCCTCAGCAGCTGGGTGCAGAGGGGGCTCTGAGGGTCTGTGGAGAGGCCTCTGAGGTGCCATCTTCCCCAGCTGAACAGGCGTCCAGGAGGATGACTCCCGCTGTCATGTGATACCTCTGGCCTCAGCACCCTTCTGCCGGGAAGGAGTGAGGGGGGCCCCATGGCCATTCCCCACCCAGCTTCCTCTTAATGGTCTTTGGGGGCCGGAGACCAACTGCTGGAGTCCGTGAGCCCTGGTGGTGTGCAAGGTCCGGTCAAGCAGAATTTGGAGGCTCTAGTCCAAGAGCTGGAAGAGTGTGTGTGTGTGTGTGTGTGTGTGTGTGTATGGGGTGGGGGAGATTGATTGGGCAGGAGTGGCAAGGTGTTTACCATGGCCTCATAAGTAAAGTCTTAAAGTCCTTGTCTTCCCTTCCCCCCATTGAGCTGCCCCTCCTGTTGCAACTCTTTCCGTTTTCTGGTTTATGTAGTTGTTTATTATCTGCTTTGCCCACTGGAGTGTCAGCTCGGCTAGAGAGCTCTTGTCCTGGTCACCACTGTTAGGACAGTGCCTGGAGCAGGGTAGACAATTGGTAAATATTTGTGCAGAGGGTAGTGAATGCTGGGCGGGGCGGGAACGGCCCCCGGTGCTTTATGAGGCCCCAGTGGCCTCACTGAGTCCTCACCTGAGGGCAGCCCCCCCTTGAGGCCACACTGCCCTCCAGCAGGCCTCAGTCTTTCAAGACCCCCCTATCTTGAGACAAGCATGTCTTTCTCCTCCCTGTCTTGGGACTTGGGCTGCCAGGATTAGACAGGACAGAGGGGAAGGAACAGAAGGAAAATCAGACTTCGAAGGATCTGTGTGTCTTTAGCTGGGCCACTGTCTAAAGAAAATGACAAGGCCGGATTGGCTTAGAACAGCAGAATTCCCCGGCCTCTCGAGCTGGGATGGGGCAGTGGTGGGGGCAGCGATTGCAGTGGCTGCCAGGATTGTATGTGGCTGGGCTGGAGCCTCTCTTTCCGCTGTAACATTTTCTCTGCCCTAGCAAGACATGGGGGCGGCCGGTGTGCTGTGCTAACGTGAGGGAGGGGGAGGCTGATCTGAGGGTCCCAGGAGCAATTAGATAGGGCAATGCTAGGTGGGAAAAGCTGGTTCTAAATGGCTTCTGTGGTTTGCCCAGAGAGGGCTTCTTCAAAGGGATTGGCTTTGGCATCTGATCTAAATCAGGCCTGCTACGCTCAGGCAGGCCGGCGCGGGGAGGCCTTGTCAGCCTCTTCCCTTGCCAGCCACAGACAACGCCCTGCTTGAGGGCTGTGTCTCCCCAGCGGGAATGGCAGGCAGGCCGGGGAGTGTGTATCTGTGTATGTGTGTGTGCTGGGGCCCAGGAGCAGGGTGGGGTTCAAGCCCCTTTGATCTGCCAGCCTGGTTGGGAGCAGATAATTCACCTGGCCTCACGCTGGCTCGTGCCCTTCCTAGCTCCCGCAGCTGGCACTGGGGGTGGGGTGGGGAGGAGGCTGTTTGCCTTGGCTCCCACGGCTGGCTTCGCCCCAGCTGCCTCCTCGCCACGCCCTCGCCCTACCAGGAACCCTAGGCCTGCGATCCAGGGCAGCTCCTTCAGGGTGCTGGGCCTCCTTTGCCATCTCTGAGGGGCGCGGCCCACCTGGAGCCCTCCAGAACCTGTGCCCAGGACAACCAGGCTCCTGGCGGCTCCCCTTCCCCCACCACGAGCAGCCTCTGGCTCCAAGCAGGTGCCTTGCACGTCCCCCCCAGGGCACTGCATCCTGGAGCTGACCGCAGGCCGAATGTCCCCACCTCTCACCCACCCCCAGTGCCGGAAGGGACCCGCCAGCCCACATGGCCCCAGGCGGTGCCAGTGTGGAGGTAGGGTACCACTTCCTGTGGCCCAGCACAGGGGATAATGTGAGGTCACACACTTTCCCGTGAGCGGGCAGCTCTCCACCCACTCCTTGTCATCCTCAAAAGTGTCTTGTGCCTCTGGCCCAGGGCACGTGTGCCACTTGCTGCTGCCCACAAGACAGCCACACTGAAAGAATTAATGATGATGACAAGAACAGCTCACTCAGTACCCATTGTTTGCTGGCTGCTCTGATCCGTGCCGTTGTGCGATCGCAGTTAACCCAGGTGAGGTATGGTTAGCCCCATTTAAAAGATACAGAAGCCGAGGTTTTAGACAGTTAAAATACTCACTCCAAGAACCCAGGTTTCCTTGGCGTCTGAAGCCCTGTTCTCAGGGTTTCTCAGCCTCTGCACCGTGGACGTCTGGGGCGGCGATGCTTTCCTGTGGGGCTGTCCCCTGCATGGTTAGGTGCTGAGCAGCACCCCAGCCACCAGCTGCTAGAAGCCAGCAGCACGCCCTAGTTGTGACCGCCAAAAATGTCTCAGACATCGCCAGTGTTTCCTGGGGGCCCAAGACAGTGAGAACCACTGATGTATGTGACCTGCCGCGGGGGAGAGGAGTGAGCATGGGCCTCGAATGATGCTGAGGGCCAGGGGCCCTGAGCCGAGGGGAAGAGGCTGAGAAGCTCCATGGTGGGTGTTCTGGAGCCTGGGAAAGACCCAGCTCTGGCACTGACTGGTCATCTAGACCTGTAGGTGCTTGTTTAATGTTTTTAAGGTTCAGTTTTCTCCTGTGGAAGATGGGGCTAAGGACAGTGCTAGCCTCTTAGGTTGGGAGTTTGGGCAGTTTCGCATTTTGCTCAGTGCTTGGCTCATAGTCAGTGCTTAAGAAATGTTACTTGTGGTGTTATTATCAAGTCCAGGGGCTTACAGAGAGTTCTAGGCATCTGGTGGCCAAATTCCCAGAAACTTGTGTAGGAATGGCCTCTCTGCTTAGAATAAAATGGGCTCTTCAGGAGGTAGTTTGCTTGGAAGAGGGGGAAGAATATCCCAGGTGGCCCTCCTGGTGGAGGAGGGGGAAGAATCACACTAGAGAGAACCCCAGGGAAAAGGGCAGTCGCCTTTGTACATGTTACCAGTATTTACTGAGCACCTACTATGTATTCCTCCCACTTCCCCAGTCTCTGTCCTGGCTCTTCCCCACTCAGCCTCAGAGGGTCTGAGTTTGCTTCCGTAAGATGTCGTCTCCTTTGCATTGTGGGCCTGGGTCTGGGAGTCCAGTAGGGCTGTTCAAGGGTCTCCCTCCTCTGCCACAGCCAGCAGCTGCAACCAGCTCTCCAGTGGGCAAACAGGTCTTGGCACAAGCACTGAGTGCCATTTGGTATTAGGCCTCTTTGCGCCCCTCCCTTGGGGGGCTAATTGAATCTTTACTCCACGAACACTTTTGTTCCCCTTCTGCGAGTGAGCGAGGGAGGCCTGGCTGGGCCCCTCGGCTTTGGCTTTCCTCTGCTCCTTCTGACATCCCCTGGTGGAGTTAGAATCACATCAGATGTTGAGAGCAGGACCATAGAGGGGCAGCCTGATGTCACATGCCGTTGGTAGCAGCAGCGGGCATGGGATCCAGCCCTCTAGACTGCCAGTTCTGGGTTTGACAAAATTCTCCAGGAGGGCGCCTTGCCTGGTGTTCGCCGGAGACCAGCCGCAGCCTTGGTTCTATGGGTTGGGTACTTTGTCAACATTTGGAGAACGCCGAAGGCGGGGTCTCTCTTCTGGGGTGGGAGGAATGAACTTGCTTGAGGGTGGGAGGAGGCAGAGCCTAGAGGAGATGGGGGAGGAAAGTTAGGGGGACTGGGCCCCCCCATCTCACACACGTGGCCCCTGGCCGCCCACCGTGCAGCCATAGGCTCTGAAGGGAAGACCCTAGTTCTCAGCCAGGCCTCCCAACCTCTCCTCCCTCGAGCCTCCCAACAGCTTGAAGACACGAAGACACCAGGCGGGGTTATAAGCTCCATGTTCAAACAAAGAAACCAAGGCAGGGCTTTCAAGGAATTATGTAGCTTTAAAAGTGGTCACACCCACCCCCACCCTGTGTCTTCTAGCTCCAGGTCGATGTGGGTGGCCAGAGCTGGACATGACTGCGCCCCTAGAGCAGTTGTTTCGGAATGCCATGAGAAGTGTCCAGGAAACAGAGCTTTTGGGGAGAGATGACCTCCTCTCCCTGCATCAGCAGTGAGAGAGCAGCGTCCCCTCCCCGGAGGTAGCCTCTGCCAAGACTCTCAGACCCTCAGTCCCTGGAGGATTCCTCCCTTTTTAATCCAGGGAAACTGAGGCACAGACTGGTTTAACCCACAGTAGTGAGCCGAGCCTGCTTACGCCCTCTCCAGGGCTCTCTCCCGAGACCCCGCGGCCCTGCATGCCTTTGCCTGCACCCATGTGTGTGTGCATGCGTGTGCGTGTGCACGCGTGTGAGTTGGGTCCGAGTCTTCAGACACGAAGCAACATCCTACTCGTTTTCTTTGCCCCCTGGTGGCTGGTGGTCTGGATTGTGCCTCTTGGTCTCCCAGCTGCGCTCACCTCTTTCTCAGGAACTCTGGCATCAGCCCCTCGGGGCTCCCGGGACTTTGGAGACCGTGGCAGTGACCTTCCTGTCGGGCTGCTCTCGTGTCATTGTGGGACCTGCGGTTTCCCTGGAGGAAGCCTGGCTCCGAGTGAGGCCTGTTAAAGCACTTGTCAAGTTTCAAGTGTGTTTGGTAACAGGCCAGAGGGGCTCTAAAAATAGGGCTTGGTTGGGCACGGGGCAGGGGTAAGCTTTCAGGTCTCCCGGCTATATGTGAGGGTTTCAAGTGGGAGACTACATAGATACTGCTAGAACGTGTGGCCTCCTGAGACCTTACCCCTCTGCAAGCATTGATTAAGCACCTCTTCTCCCCAGGAGCCTGGGAGCACAGACTCTGCGTCACAAAAGCTTGGGTTTCAATGCAGCTTCTGCTGATAAGTGACTTAGGACTTGGGGCAAAGGAGGTCCCCTATTTGAGCCTCTGTTTTCCTGTCTGTGAAATGGGGATTAGATCACTTGTCTAATGCTGCTGTCATTAGCTGTCAGGTCTGGAGGGAGCAGCAGAGAGGAATCAGAGCTTTGGAGCCTTCCTGGCACCTGGGGTGTAATGGGGAGACAAACGTGGACGAGCAAGCCCATGGAGGAGCCGGCTGGGATTCCTGCTGGGGGTGGGCTGTGGGGGCAACACTGGTCTCAGAGGCTTCAGCAGGTGCAGGTTCTCAGGTCTTTGTGGCCCTGGTTGTCAGGCCTGGGTCCTGCCTGTCCTCAGCCTGGCTGTCATTTGCCTCTGACCACGGGGCTCTGTGCAAACTTTTGGCCGGAGAAGGTGTGTGGTGGGGGCGATTGGTGGCTGGGAAGCCCCACTCCCAGCTTCTCACACGGTGTCTGCCTGGCAGGGGGACCCCATTCCCGAGGAGCTCTATGAGATGCTGAGTGACCACTCTATCCGCTCCTTCGATGACCTCCAGCGCCTGCTGCACGGAGACTCCGTAGGTAAATTGAATCCTTGTCCAGTGCTCCGGCCCTCTGCTGAGCCCTAAGGGGAGTCAGGAGGGGAAGGGCAGGAGGCACCCCCTCTTCCCTGACACCCAGAGAACCAGAGGCCCTGGCAGCCCAGAGAGGCCCGGCCACACCCGCGCAGGGCAGGGCTGAGTAGGCAGACGGGTTGGTACCTGGGTCGTAGGGTGTGACGGGAGAAGTGTCCGTGTGTGGCTCCCGCCTAGGGTGGGGTGCTGGGAGGAGGGCGGGCAGGGAGAAGGTGCCCAGGGCATCCATGTGTGTATGGACGTATCCAGGTGTGGAGCCAGCCAGGGAGGGTGGGGCTGAAGGAGCCATCTCCCCACCCCTCTGGCCAAGGGCCTAGTCTACGAGGTCTCCCGGGGACACCTGGTCCCGACCAGCCCGACCAGCGGGCAGCCATGCCCGTGCCCAAGAGCACGCTCAGCAAATGGGCACGTGCTCGGTGGCACACACGTGGCGGGGCTGGCGGGCTGGACTGGGAATGTATTTATAAACGCTGTCTTCAGAGCAAATTCCATTCTATTCTAACCTCTGGCTTGTTCCCTGGAGCCCTGGTCAGCGGCCCCCCTGCACCCCCAGGTCCCCTTCCCTCTGGGGTTCTGTCTCTTTGTCACTTTGTAATCCTTGCCCAGACGCTATCTACGGGGGAACAGCATTTCCTGCCTTTGTTTCCTCTCCCAGTTGGGCCCCTGGCGCCCTCTCAAAAGCATTCCCGGGCCCTTTCAATCCTGCCTGTGCTGGGGGGCGGCGAGGCAGGCAGGAGGGGGCCCAGCTGGGCCCACCTATTGTTCACCAGGGCCCCCACCCGACGACGTCTCCCACAACCCCCACCCCATGCCCGACCGCTGGCCCTGGCCACACAATGGGGCAACTTCCAAATTTAGCCTTTCTGCCATTTCTTTCCAGGGCGCTTCGCCCCCACCCTCGGCCGGCCCCTCCACGCCCCTGGTGGGGGTCGGGATCTCGGAGATGAGGCTTTCAATAGCAGGCCTGTTCCGAGGCAACCATGTGGCTATTTTTTCCTAATCGACTTAACCTTTCCACAAAGCACATCTTTTCCCCATCTCGGCCCCACCAGGGACATTCCAGAGATGGCAGGGAGAAAGGAAGGGAGCGAGAGGGACAGACAGACAGGCTGACGTGGGAGCTGTCAGGCTGGACGGAAACAGAGTCACCAGGCTCCGCGCAGGACCTGGACGGACGGGCCGTGGCCAGCAGGAGCCTTTGTCCTGGACGGGCCAGTGGGTTGGGGCGAGAGTGTGAGCCATGGGGTGCGGGGAGGGGCTGGCGGGAGCTTGTCCCCAGCACCCCTCAGTGCGCTTGCTGGCGCCTCACCCGTGAGGGAGACAGAAGGTCTGTCCATGATTCGGCATCTGACTCAAAGTCCGCCCTCCAGTCTTCACTTCCCAGCGACCAGCCTCTGCCACCGGCTCTAGAGCTGGCGGATGTCTCCAGGGAGTGCTGGTGGCACTGAGACGAGACTGTCCAGGCTGGAGAAGGGAGCTGTGATCTGTGGCCTGGGCAGTGAATGGACAGCTTGGGGCAGACGGGGGTAATGGCTAGCGAGAGGGACAGCGAAACGATTAGAGACCAGCTAGCGGTGGGGAGCCCAGGCCCTGGGGGGCACGTGCGGAGGGCGCCCCACCCCCTCCCCCTCGCTCCGCCCAGCAGGCCATTGTGGGGCTGCAGCGGGCTGTCCAGGGCTGTCCAGAGCATGCCGGTCCCCCTGGGGATTCTGGGAATTTCTCCATTCAGCACTTCCTATGGGAACGCTGGGTGGAGGGGCGCTGGAAACTGGCCTTTAGTGCTCTGGGTCCTTGCCCCACCCTGGAGGCCGAGGAGGGTTCGCTTACAGTAGCAAAGGGGGAGGGTTATTTTTAACTCCGCTGACATGGGTTCTGGCCAAAAATGTGGCCAAAGAGCCAGGGGTGCAGCCAGGGTCTCCCACCCCAGCCCTGGGACTGCCCTGGGGTATGCCTGGAGGGCCTCTCCTCAGAATCGGGATCCAGGATCTTGGGGTCCCAGGGCTGGCAGGGGCACTGTTCTCTGGAGTCGGGGGAAGCGAGCCTCCTGCCCTCACGGAGCCCCGGGCCGGCGGCAGTGTCCACGGGTGTCTGACTGTGTCTTCTCCCGCAGATGAAGGTGGGGCCGAGCTGGACCTGAACATGACCCGGTCCCATTCCGGAGGCGAGCCGGAGAGCCTGGCCCGTGGGAGAAGGAGCCTGGGTAAGACTGGGGGTTGCACCGGGGCCCCTCAAAGGGTGGGAGCCAGGGAGGGAGAACCGGGGCAGGCAGCCAGCCCAAGGGCTCCAGGGGTCGTCTTAAAACTCCTTTTACCCCACACTCGGGACTGCATCGAACTAAGAGAGTATAACCATCCTGAAACACCCGCTGTTGAAAACTCGAGTCATCACACCCCCTCGCCCCCACACTGTCTGTTTTCTAAATATGGTGCTTTGAAACTGTTCCTTACTTCAACCCTGGAGGCAGATACTATTAACCCCATTTCACAGAATGGGAAACTGGGGCCCAGAGAGGGTGAAGAAGTAGGGGATGTCACACAGCTAAGAAAGTGGCATGGTCGGGATCCCAACCAGGCCCTGCCACTCGAGCCCAGTGCTGTCCCTGGTGGACTGCGTGTCTCCGCTGTGGCTGAGGGGTGGGGGAGTAGACGTGTTGGAGTATGGGACTGCGTCCTGCTCCCTCGAACATGCCGGAAGGAGACTCCGGAACACTAGGGCCCAGAGGAGACTTCCCAGGTGAGCCCAGAGCCCACCTAAGCCCTTCCTTCTCTTGCCCACGTGCAGTCCCCAAACACTGTAGACAGTGGCTGGGGGAACCTACAGAAGAGTCAGGTGACCTGGGTTCCACTCCTCCATGTGTGCATGTGGGTGGGTTAATTTAGCTCTTGGAGCCTCAGTTTCTCTGGGTTTGAATAAGGACAACAGCCCCAGTACTCGTAGGCCCGGCTTTACTCACGTGACCCCTCAGAGCCACAGGTGAGGCACCAGGACTGTTATTATTCCATTTCATAGGTGAGGAAACTGAGGCTGTCAAAGCAGCAACAATGCAACAATAGATTACCACATACGACAGCCATGCAAGAGTGGTCATGAGAAAATACAGTACATGCATAAGGGCCGCGTGTAGGGCAAACCCGTAACTGTGTGAAACCGTAAAGAATGACAGAGTGGCCGTGTGCCAGCAGAAGGAAGTGGACATTCAGTGAGCACTTACCACATGCCAATGCCACACTCTGAATTATCTCAGTTGATCCTGACAGGGTTCTGGGGTCTAGATCTTATCCCCATTTTGCAGATGGGGAAACTGAGGCTTAGGGCAGCTCAGCCACCTGCCCAAGTCCCATGGCTGATGGCAGCCAGGACTTGGGACCTAAAGCCTGGGGCTAAAGGAGGGGAGAAAGAGCACCCGCTGAGCTCTCTGCCAGGTGGCGGGCTCTGGGCAGGTCACGCTCCTGACAGCCGTCCTCTCCCGCACCAGGTTCCCTGACTGTCGCTGAGCCAGCCATGATCGCCGAGTGCAAGACGCGCACGGAGGTGTTCGAGATCTCCCGGCGCCTCGTGGACCGCACCAACGCCAACTTCCTGGTGTGGCCGCCCTGCGTGGAGGTGCAGCGCTGCTCCGGCTGCTGCAACAACCGCAATGTGCAGTGCCGTGCCACCCAGGTGCAGCTGCGGCCCGTCCAGGTGCGCGGGCCGCGGCCACCCCGGGCCGGTCCTGACGGTGGGCGAGGGCCGCCTTCTGGGGCTCGGACCTGACCAGGCTTCCTTGGGGGGTCAGAAGGCATTGCTGGCATGGTCCAGGGCTCTGTCCAGAGAGGGCCACTCTTGGGAAGCTCTCTATGGTCAGGCAGGCTGCGGCTGGCCACGGGTCCTCCCAGGTGGCCCAGGCACTGCAACCAAAGCCACAGACAGGGCTAGGTGTGGAACATTAAGCAATAGACATCGCCTCCTTTATGGGGACAAAAATCCCCAAATGTCCCTTGAAGAGACATGTCTACAGACATTTATCTGACATTCAGAATGTCCCGGGCAGCTGCTTAGGCTCCCCCAAAGCCCTCGCCTATTCAGAGATCTCTCGAGAAAGGCTCAGGTAGGCACCGCTGCACCTCCGACACCTGTTCATCCCCCTTTGACAAGCGTGTCTTTAAGGAACATGCGGAGAGGCCGCCAGAGACAGGCAGCCCCCGCGCCAACAGCTGAATGCTGGCTTTGCCTCCTTTCCGGAGGGACTGGGGCTACGGACACTCAGGTCAAGGGGAACTGTCCCACGGAGCTCCCAGTCACACTCTGGGCAGGGCAGGGCCAGAGAAGCCTGTGCTGTCTTCTGATCCGTGCACCCCTGGGCCAGTGTGGCCGAGGCCCCGTGTGCCGGGCAGCGGGCTGAGCGCCCCTCGCCTGCCGCCACGCCGTGGCCGCCCCTCCTGCCCACCTCCCACCCCCTGGCCTGGGCTCTCCACGCCTCCGCCCACTGTGGTAGTATCTCCTGTCCCGGGCGGGCGCTTCCAGCTCTATGGATGGACACCTGACAGCTGACCTCCCCCTTCCCACCTCCCTCCTAGATAAAGCCTCCCCCCACTTCCTTCCAGACAGCCCCCTCCTGCCTCTGCCGCAGCAGCCCCTGACCTTGGCTGGCGCTCGTGGAATGAAGATACCCCAGCTCAACCCGGAAATGCCTTTCTCCCTCTCTGGGGCACCGAGGGGGGTGCAGGTCGGAGGGCTTGTTTTGATGGAAAAGCTACGAGAAGGGCAGAGGGCAGGGCCTGCTATTGTTTGGGCCAAAGCGCTGGACCCGCAGGCTGCTCTCTGGGCTTTCGAGGAAAGATCCAGGCAGGGACATCGGATGGGAAGGGCAGGCAGTTTGCGCTCCCACCTCCTGCCTGTACGGCCTCTACAGGGGTGTTCTGGCGGTTCTGTCCTCCAGGTGAGAAAGATCGAGATTGTGCGGAAGAAGCCAATCTTTAAGAAGGCCACGGTGACGCTGGAGGACCACCTGGCATGCAAGTGCGAGACGGTGGTGGCTGCGCGGCCTGTGACTCGAAGCCCGGGGGCCTCCCAGGAGCAGCAAGGTAACCGTCTTCCTCAGGTCTGCCGCACATCATTCAGCCCACAGCCCGCCCCCGTAGCAGCTGGGGTCAGGGGCGGGTCTTAAAAATGGAGACTGTGGCTGGGCTCGCGCCTGTAAACCCAGCACTCTGGGAGGCCGAAGCAAGAGGATTATTTGAGGCCAGGGAAGAGGGAAACCTCATCTTTACAAAAAATAGAAAAATTAGCTAGTGTGGTGGTGTGCGCCTGTAGTCCAAGCTACTCGGGAGGCTGAGGCGGGAGGATCGTTTGAGCTCAGGAGTTTGAGGCTGCAGTGAGCTATGATGATGCCACGGCACTGTAGCCCAGGTGGCAGAGTGAGACCCTGTCTCAAAAAAAAAAAAAAAAAAAAAAGCAGATTGGATCAGGCACACCCCTGGTTAAATTTCCATCTCACTGAGAACAATCCAAATTCCTCCCTGGTGGGGGAGGGGGCGCCCTACATGAGGAGGTAGCCCTTGGCTGGCCCTCTGGTCTTACTGTCAGCCACTCCCCTTCACACATGCCACGCCAGCTGGACTGGCCTCTTTCAGTGGCCAGATAAGTTTCTGCCTCAGGGCCTTTGCACATGCTACTCCTTGTTTGAAAGGCACTTCTCTTAGCTCTTCACAAGCCTAGCTCCTCTTTATTTGAGTCTCAGCTCAGAAATCAACTCTTCCTAGAAGTCTGCCCTGGCCACTCCACCCCGAGCAGCCCAACTCCAGTATTGATACCACACCCCCTGTGGTACCCCCTTTGTTGAACCAGTGCATGGAATGGTGGGAGGAATCAGGTCTGAACAAGAGAAGACACCATGTACATTGTCTTCAGATACCTGGTAATTTGTCCTGGGGATGAGAAATCAAACTAATTTCTTATGTCCTTGGGGTAAACTACAACCACTGGGGAAAAGCTTCTGAGAGATTTTAGCTCCATACGCAGAAAAGCTGGTGATCAGTCAGAGGTCCAAGATGCAGTTGGTTGCCTTGTGAGGTAGTGAACTCCCTGTCACTGGAGGTGTGCAAGTAAAGGCTGGGCAACCATGTAGTTGGGATGTGGCAGGTGGGGTTCAAGCATCAGCCAGATAATGAGTGGCATCCGGGTTCCATTGTTGTCCTTAGATTTCATAAATTCACAGTCTCGGGCATAGACTTGAGTTGAAAGAGACCCAAAGAATGGTCTGGTCCACCCGCCTCTCCCTCATTTTACAGAGTAGGTGCCTGGGGCCCAGAGGTGCTGAGGTCTTGCCCCAAGTCACATAGTCAGTCCCAGGCAGGGGTGTGGCTGGAATCCAGGTGTCCTGAGGTTTTGTTCTTGGCTCTTCCCTCACCCCAACAGCTCTCTCATCTGCCTTGTCATTTTTTTTAAAAGATTTTTAAATAGCATTAGAATGGACCAGAGAGATGACCTTGCAAGTTGGTCTTTCAGTGTTATTAATTGGGCTACTGGAGCACAGAGAGGTTAAGGAGTTAACAAAAGTTGCACAGCAGCAAAGCCTATCCCAGAACCCAGGTCTTGTAACATCTAGTTCTGGGTTCTCTTGGCTGTGTCTCACAGCCTGTTTTCCCTTGAATGTTTGCAGTAAGGATCAAATCATCAAGTGAATCCGATTAGGTGAGCATCAAAAACAAATCTCATAAGTGACAGTTCTGATTTTCAGCAACTCTCTATTGTTAGGGACAGGACAATCTTTTCGTCCTCATTTCTTGCTTCTTGGCCTCTGTTGTCTCGTTCCCGGAGCTAAGCTGAGTCGCTGAATGCCCTGGGAAGGCTGATCATTTGACGGCTTCAAGCCGACATGCTGTGAATTATTACAGAGTTAACATGGAGAGCGATCTCTCCATTAAGGAAAAATTATATTCTTCTTTATGCACTTGTTTCATGTGATTTTCCAAACCGGTTTCTTGGAAGGCGCGTTAAACCAGTGACGTGCGGGTGACACGAGGTTCTGCCCTTTCAGTTGCCGCGTCTCGGCCGCGTGTTTCGGTACTTCTGGCAGCTGTCCGCGGGCCGGGCTGAGGCTTGGCGGTGTGGCACCTGTGATGTAGTGGCTGGCGCCAGACCGCCTGGGCTGAATCTCTGCTCTGTCGCGCGAGCTGGGTCGTGGCTTTGCACTTGCTTGGACCTTGCCCGGCCCAGCGTCCTGTTGATGGCTTGGGCTCTGGGGGTGGAAACTCCCTGGGCGCTGTAGTGGCCCTCTGGTGTCTTGTCTGTGGGGGATCTGAGCCCCTCCCAAGTGCCCGAACTGCTGGAAAGTCTGCCGTTAGCAGAGATGGGGTAGCTGCCTCGTGGGAGCTCGCGTGTCGGCGGCGGGAGGTCAGGTGTTAGCGCTCGAGAGCCCAGCGGGCTGGGGAGAGCTCTCGAGGCTCCCAGGAGAAGGCTGGCCTTGAACTCAGCACACGCAGCTGTCACTGCCAGAGTGTCCACCTGGGAGCCCGGGAGGGAGAGAAGCGTAAGAGCTCACCTTGACCGAGGCTCACAGGCACCTGTCATTTACACCAACTGGTTGGCAGTGTGGACTCTAGAGGCAGGTCCATGAGTTCAAATCCCAGTCTCTCTGCCTTAGTTTCCTCACCTGTAAAATGTGGATAATGGTGCCTGCTGGGAGGGCAAACGCGTTTAGAACAGCACAGGTGCGTGGTAAGTGCCAGCTAAGGGTTTCCGGCTATTTCCTCGTATCATCTCCTGTCCCTAGGAGTCCAGGGATGCTGTCATCTGTTTTAAAGCTGCAGAAATTGAGGCATGGGGCATTGAAGTGACCTACCCCAAGGTACACAAGTTTGGAGAGCCCGGATTTAAAGGCAGGTGGTCTGAGCTGTGCCCCGCCACCCCCCATACCACTTCTTGGAGTGGTGAGGGACAGGTAGATGACAGGCACAAGTGACCAAAAGGCTCAGCTCCGTGGCAGGGAGTGTGGTTCTGGGGTGAAGCCCATGGCTTCCTCACCACATGACTGGAAGGGCCGAGAGGTTGGGAGGAAACATCGGTAGGAGGCCAAGCCAAGGAAATCATAGCCGCTGCCGTTCTTACTCTGAGCTCAGTGGCTTAAAGCAACAACCATGTCATTATCTCTCCCAGGTCTTTGGGTTGACTGGGCTCAGCTGGGCGGTTCTGTCGGTCTCTGCCATTGCAGTCAGATGGCGGCTGGGGCCGCAGTCATTCGGAGGCTCGACTGGGACAGCTCCCTGTAGCCCAGGGAGCACCAGTCCCCCTGGGCTCTCCATGTGGCTTCTCTAGCAGGGTGGCCAGGCTTCCTATGTGGCAGCCTGGGCTCCCCAAAGCACGGAGGTGAGAGCTGTCAGGCTTTCTTGAGACTGTACCGGAACCAGCGCAGCATCACTTCTGCCTCCTCCTGTTGGTTAACCCGAGCGAGTCCAGGCCAGATTCAAGGGCCAGGGAAATAAGCTCTCCCTGTCCACGGGCGATGACAAAGAGTTTGAAGCTGTGTTTAATCTATCTGCCCTTTGTGTCATGTACTGTGCAAAGAACTTTACCAGCATATTATCATTTATTCCTCCCGCCAGGCCTGTGAGGTGGGCGGTCTCATTACCCCCATTTCACAGATGGAGAAACTGAGGCATGGAGAGTTTCAGTCATTGTCCCCAGGGCGCATACAGGTGGTGAGCAGTGGAGTTGGGATTGAAGCTCAGGAGGTCTGGCCCCGGAAGATCTGGAGAGGTCTGTGGCAGGCCTTCGTGGAGAGAGACAGACCCCCCAGTGGTCATCCACATGTTGACGAGACCTTTCTTTTTCTTGAGCAGCCAAGACGCCCCAAACGCGGGTGACCATTCGAACAGTGCGAGTCCGCCGGCCCCCCAAGGGGAAGCACCGGAAATTCAAGCACACCCATGACAAGATGGCACTGAAGGAGACCCTCGGAGCCTAGGGGCATCGGCAGAAGAGTGTGGGCAGGTGAGGGCCCAGTGGGGAAACTGAGGCCCAGAACCCTGTGTTTCCTCCCTGGCCTGTGGGAGGGACTGGGGGAGAGGCGTGTTCCACACAACATCCAGCCTCTGCCGGATTCTCAGCTGAGTTCTCGCACTGGATTGGGGGGTGGCGGGCTTCGGAGCCCCAGTCCAGCTGCGCCCCAGCATGCCCTAAGAGAACGGGAGGTCGAAATCTCACTTCCTTCCCAACCACCTCAACTGCACAGCCCTGAGCACTGCTGGACGTCCGGGCTGGCTGGTCAACCCCCAGCTCCCTGCCCTCAGCATGGGGGGCATATGTGCGCGGGATGGACCCCCCAAGCTGTCTCTGACCCCCTGTCCCTCTGCTTGGCCTGCAGGGTTATTTAATATGGTATTTGCTGTATTGCCCCCATGGGGTCCTTGGAGTGATAATATTGTCCCCTCGTCCGTCTGTCTCGATGCTGATTCGGACGGCCAATGGTGCTTCCCCTACCCCGCCGTGTGTCCGTCACCCCTCCACCTGCGGGTCTCCCCCCAGCGGCCCCCAGCGTCTTGCCCAGCAGCTCAAGAAGGAAAAGAAGGACTGAACTCCACTGCTGTCTTCCTCCCTTGACCCCAAGAGTCTGGGATGTGAGTGCAAGAGAGACTGATGGGGTCGCTGTTTGGGAAAAGGGGTCCCTTCTCCTAGGCCTGGCCTGGGCCACACCCCAGCGCTCTGGACTGGCCCGAGGAGCCCTGCACGTGGCCCTGAAGACTTCTTGGCATGGCCTGCCTGGTCCCTGGAGCCCTGGCCAGCTCTGAGGGGGAGCACCTCCAGGCAGGCCGGGGGACCTCGGACGCTGTGGCTAAGATCACAGACTGCAGCACAGACTGGAGAAAACCCCTCCCACAGTGCCCAGACCCCCCGTCACTTCCTCTCCCTGGTCACCTCTGCTCACTGTGGCTTTGTTCCACTCTCTGTGTATGAAATCTTTGAAGATGTGGACTCCTCTGGGCGGGTGTGGCCAGAGTGCCGTGTGGCTGAGTGCCCTCTCAGATGGGTTAAAGATGAAGTGTGCTCTTGGGGTGGGCATAGATGGTGACCTGGGCATCCCCTGCCTCCTGCCACCTCCCTGCTCCCTTTGCTCTACCCTGATTTACTTCCTCCTCTGTTTCCTCTTATCTCTCTACCTCTACCTAGTGTCTTCTTGTCCTGGCCCTTCAGTCTGCTCTACCAAGGGACTCTTGGACCTCTTACTGAGGCCCCTAATGACCCCAGTCACTTCTCCCTAGGGCAGAAGGCGAGGGGCCAGGGCAGCAGGGGACCTGCCCATCATACTCCAACCCAGCCAAGATTGCCATGTAAGGTTGTACAGGGTGTGCACTGCACAAGGGCCCTGTATGCAGGGAGCACTGTTCACACCATAGATGTGGCCGATTTGTATATTTATTATGACAGTGTCTGGCAGATGTAGGTGAAATGTCTGAGGAAAGGGATCCTTTGCCTAATTCACACACAGGCCCCTTGTGAACAGTCTGTGCCCCTGCCCAGCCTGTGGATTGGAGTGGTCAGAGAGGAGTGAGTCTGTGGTGGGCGGGGAGGCAACGCTGTTGTCCACGGGGCCTCCATTTCCCAGAGTCCACTGCTCCAGCAGGCCCCTCCCAGGCAGGTGTGGGAAACCGGGAGAATGTCTCCAAGGGAGGGGCAGCCCCTCCCCGCTTGCACCTTTGCTGTCCTGGATCCTTCCCCCTCTGGAGGCTCCTCCAGGAAACCAGCTCCTGGCTGGGAGTGGGGAGGGAAGGGACAGGGTCCCCGGCCCCCCGGGTGGGGTCTGAGCTCTCGCTTCCCTTCCCACCTCCCACTGCACCTCCCCCTCCCCTTCCCAAACTCTGCTTCCTTCAGTTTGTAAAGTCGGTGATTATATTTTTGGGGGCTTTCCTTTTATTTTTTAAATGTAAAATTTATTTATATTCCGTATTTAAAGTTGTAAAAAAAAGATAACCACAAAACAAAACCAGATGAATCCGCCGGAGGTCTGTGTGTTGGCACTGTGCGTCACAGTGAGTCTTTCTGCCTTGGCAGGACGCTCCGACAGCTTGCTGTGCGTTCCTCTCACCCCGCGAGGCCCAGGCGCGATCACACACGCACACACGCACACGCACACGCACACGCTCACACACGCGTGCACATGCCCGCAGGCCCGAGCTCCGAGGGGGGAAGAGGCACACAGCCCTCTGTCGGTCCTGGCCCTACAGCAGCCCTGGAAGCACGGTCCCCGGGCCCGGACCCGAGCTGCCCCGGCAGGGAGGAGAGATGGGTTTCTACGGCCTGAGGGTCTCCGCACGGAAAGTGGATCCTCAGGATTGGGGGTGCTGGCTGTGGGGAGGGGGCGCCGTGTGGGGAAGGCTGGAGGAGGGGCTGTGGGATTTAGAGGGAAACAGCTGAAAGTTGGGTCTGGGGTCTGGTCTTGGCTCAGCCCTTCGCCGGCTGTGTGGCCTTGGGCAGGCCGCGCCCCACTCTGGCCGGAACCTCATCCGAAACATGAAAGAGGAGAAGAGACTTCAGCCGCCAGGCTCTGGGGTTCTCTCCTTTCTCTTGCTCGTGAAGACCTGAGGACCAGCCCATAAAAAGATGCTAAGTGTGTTGTGGGTCCCACCTGCAAATGCAGCATGGACTGGGGCTGACAGGGAGTCCAGGAGATGAAGAATGTGACTCAGAAAGATAGTCACTAAAGCCATTTTGCCCCTGGAAGTAGTGAGCTCCCTGTCAATGGAAGTGTGTAAGGGGAAGCTGGGTGACAATGTGGCTGAGGTTAGACTGAATAACATTTGGGCTCCCCACGATTGACTGATCATTCATTCACTCACTTTCTTGAACTCCTGCCATGTGCCTGTCACTACCAGGAGCTTTCAGAGCAATTTGATTTTAATTCAGCCTGGGATTCCCAGCCCTGCCCTTGAAGAAGTGGAGTCCACCCATGGTGGTGGTGGGTGGAGCAGACAGGAGGGATTTAGCTGGAAACTCCTACCCTGCCTGCCCAATCCTGATGTAGAACCTTCCCTCTCCCCCAAATCCCCTGTGGCCTCCATTCCCCAGCGCTCTGGCTGGGAGGAGGAGACCGCTCCACCAGGACACGGAGACCAGAGGGCAGCGGCAGGGCCCGGCTGGGCTGTCCCGCGGACGGCCGCAGCCACGTTCCGTGCAGAGCTGCGGGCATCTCTCCTCTTCCCTGTGTGCCACCCCAGGCGGCAGCACTGCGGAGTCTGTTGGCCTTCCAGGGGCCTGGTGGGCTTTCTCTGGGTCTTAGAAATGCCAGGCTGAAATGGCATTCTTCCAGAAACCCCTCCGCTGGGGAGAAGGCATCCCCTCTTCATCCCTTTCTCTGCACTGTCTGCTGTAATACAGACGTGGTGTCCGGTGTTCAGCAGCCGTGTTGCACCATGAGCTGAAAGCCAAGTGCTGAGGCTGCTGGAGCAGGAGGGAAGGGGCAGGGTCCCTAATACCCGGCTGCCTCACGCAGCACCTTTCACAGAAGAAAGAAACGTCTTTCTGTTGGAGGTACTCTTGTTTGGGGCTTTCTGTCCCTTGCACCTGAGCCTGATCCTAACAGACAGCCCCATTTACCTGGAGAAGGAGACGGTGTGGCCGCCAGGCTGCTCCTTTTCTCTCCTGCCTTCCTCGGGCCTCACCTGGCGAACTTGGGAATTCTGCGCTCGCTCAGATCCTCAGTTTTCCCGAGCTGCCTTTCTTGTCCCTGCCGAGGCATGCAGCTGGAACATGTAACTGCAGCCTTCTTTGGATGGCATTTGCTGCTTCCTCAAAATAACAAAATGATGAGCATGCACTGCTTGTAAAGAGAAATATCCGTGAGCTCAGCGTGCGCAGGACTGCTGTCAGGGGAGGCGGAGCTCACAGTCGGGAAACGACGCCAGACAGGCTCAGAGAGGTTGTGCGGCAGCCGAGCGGCCGGATCCCGGCTCCAGCCTCCTCTGCTGATGCTGTACCTGGTGTGTTTCCACTGTTTTATAGCGTCAGCCCGGGAACCCCAGAACCTGTCCCTAAACACCTGTCCAGCAACCTGACACGGCCACACAGTCACTGTGGGGGCCTAGGAAAGGCCCTGCTCCTTCCGGATGTCGGAGGAGCTGCGACTTGCCCCTGCCCTTCCTTCAGGTCCCCATGCAAGTGACGACCACCCTGGAGGCTGCCCTGTCCAGCGTTTCCACGACAGCAGCCCCTGCCCCCGAGCGCCCCGTCCTTACCGTCTCCGCAGCGCCCGTCCCCAGCTGGCTCGCGGCACAAGCGCGTCTCTCCTGCGTCCGCTCTCCACCCCCACGGAAACTCCACGCGGAGCTATCTTGTTCGCAGCTCTGTCCCCGGCACCTAGAAGAGTGCCTCGTACATAGTGAGCACTCAGCAAAGCCTGTCGATGAACGAACGAAACGATCTGTCATTGGAGGGATCGAGGTGCCTGCCCCGGGTCGCAGCTTCATCACCCATGCCGTGTGTGGCCGGACAGTCGCAGAGTGTGAGGGCGACACTAACCACAGGTGAGATACTCAACTTCCCTCGAGCTCCCTGCTTACTTAGTGCGGTCTCTTCCTTGACTGGAAGATCCTCGAAGGTTGGGGTCATGTGGAATCCACCTTCTGGGTCTCCGTAGCCCTCATCTCTCTCCACATCTGTGCTTCTCCCTCTACCCCATCCATCCATCCGTCTGTCCTCTGTCCTTCCATCCATCCATCTACTCGTCCATCCACCCATCTTTTCTCTTTTTTTTAGAAAATTGTTTCGTTTTATTTTTTTGTTTGTTTTTATCTTCATCAATATAAACTACTACATCCACCTATCTTTTCCAACCTTCCCCCCCATCACCCTGACCACGTCCCAGGCTCTGCACTTGCCGCCTCCTTCCCCGAGGAGCTTGGTGCCACCGTGGACAGAACACGGGCGTGGCAACAGGACACGCCAGGCCCCGTCGCAGGGCCGCTCCCTCCCGCCGCGTGGCCTTGCAGAGCTGGCGCTCGGGTGAGAGGCACGAGGGCCGAGCGCTGCTCCCGGCACCTATTTGTCCTTTGCTCAATGGAAGGGGTTGTTATTTTTCCGCTCAGCACCGAGCAGGTGGCTGATCACGGCACGGCGCAGGGACAACGGAAGCAAATGAAAGAGTGACCCCAAGTCACAGAGGACCCGAAGCTCAGGCGCTGTCCCGTCATCCTCCTCGGTTGGCCTGGCCATCCTCGAGGGCAGGTGCTCTTGTCCTGCTGCGAGGGAGAAAGTGGGGACTCAGTGCGGTGACCCCCACTCTGCGGCGCACAGTCACTTCTCCTGTAAATGCGTGGATGGCCACAGTCCACGGTGCCCGCGGGGGGACAGTCACGAGACGGACTCCAGATGTAACGTCAGTTCCTTCGTTACGGGGGGAGCTCTGGTCTGTGGACTGACTGGCGTCTGGGCCTGAGGGAGGGTCCACATGTCTCTGTCTAGGGGAGGGCAGGGCAGGAGGCTCACGTCAGACCTGCTCACCAAAGCCAGACCTTTCTGGTTATAAAAGCCACACGTCCTGTGGGCTGCCCATCCATTTTTGCCCCGGGGACCTTGTGATCCGTTAGCCCCCCGAGTCCCAGCTGGTCGGTCTGTTGGACAGCCCTCTGGTTCTGCTGCCTGTTACGGTGACGCACCCACCCGCCCCAGCAGTCATTGTCATCTCTGGGCTTCTGCCATCCCAGGGTCTTGGTTTCCACGCCAGAAAGTAGGAGGCGGGCGGCTGGCAGGACTCCTTACCGGGACACCGAGACGTTGTTAAGGCTGTTAGGCCCCTCAGCAAGGAGTCTCCACTGTCCTAGCGAAGGGACAAGGGTGGTAGTTAAGGGCAGGTCACATGTGGCTAACCCGCTCCTCTGCCTCCCTGTTATACCTGGGCATCTCTGTCATCTCCAGGCAGGGTGGGCCACCGCTGGGTGGGTCTTCAGCTCACCTGTCAACCCACAAACCAGCTACAGAAACACGCAGGCCACCCGCGGCTGGTGGGGCTGGCACCTGAGTCCCGGAGTCGCCAGTCGGTGTGGCTGTATTCATACATTCAGCCCCATCAGAGCTGATGTCTCCCCTCCGCGGTGCACACCCTCAGCATCCATCCGCCATTTCCTCCAGAGTGTTGACAATGCAAGAATGAAGTCTGCAGATTTTGGTTGGGGATTGACATTTACTCCTGCCCTGCCCCTCAGGGCATCCTGGGACCTGACTTTGGTCTGGAGACACCGAGGGAGGTGGGCATGGTGGCGTCACTGCCGGGTCGCTGTTATGACGGGACCAGCCTCATCAGACATCGAGGAGAGGCTGCTCAGCTGGCAAGGTGCTCAGCGGGTTGGGGGTTCGGGGTGTCCCGAATCATCCAGAATCCTTCCAGGAGCCCATGAGGCCGTGGCATTGGCTAATGATGTAATCTATCATTCTGTAGGCTCAAGTTTTGAGTTTCATTTTTGGCTATGTCAGCCTTGTGGCTGCAAGAATTAAGAGACATTTTAGTGCAGTTGTAGAATTTTTGGTTTTTGATCTAGGTCTTGAGCCAAGAATTTAGGAATTTCAGAGATTGTCTTCTATTTCTTTAACTGTCCAGTATGGTAAGAGCCCAAACCCATGGTCTAATTCTTCATTCTTTTCTTTTCTTCTCCTTCCTTCCTTCTTTCTTTCCTTCCGTTCCTCTTTCTTCACAGAGTCTCACTCTGTCACCCTGCTAGAGTGCAGGCTGGAGTGCCGTGGCATCATCATAGCTCACAGCAACCTCCAACTCCTGGGCTCAAGCGATCCTCCTGCCTCAGCCTCCCGAGTAGCTGGGACTATGGGCGCGTGCCACTACGTCGGCTAATTTTTCTATTTTTTGTAGAGACAGGGTCTTGCTCTTGCTCAGGCTGGTCTCAAACTCCTGGCCTCAAGTGATTGATCATCCCACCTCAGCCTCCCAAAGTGCTGGGATTACAGGCGGGAGCCATGCCTGGCCTGATTCCTCATTCTTTTCATTCTCTTCTGAGGCCGTGCATTCTCACTGAAGCTTCGCCTTCAATGGGCTCTTCATTCAAGCTGATTCCAGGTGGCAGATGTGACATCCTGTTTCTCCCTGCATGCCCGAGGCTTCCAGATCTAATCCCTTACCGTGAGCTGAATCTTACTGACATGAGCCCCAAGCAGCCCAGAGAACCAATCCCAGCTTCTCTGAGTTTCCTCCCACACCCATTGCCTGCAACCACTCCTGGCACCGATTTCTATATAAGGCAACATTCTCTGTTGCAGGCGACAGAAACCAGCTCTTGTTAACTTAAGAAGAAAAGGATGTTCAAAGAATGGATATTCAGAGAATGTCGGTGACTCATGAATTGCGGCGCGGGCTGGAGACCCGAGTTTGTGGTGTGCAGACAGGATCGATACTTCCAGATGCAGCTCCGAGGGCACACTCCAAGCACCTGCTGGATGCCGCGGTTCCTGTGACCAGCACCTCCCGGCCGAGCACCCAGTACTGGGCACCATTGCCCCCGGGGCCGAGCCAGGGAGATGCTCTGCTTCTTTGCAACGCTAGTCTTTTTGTCAAGCCTTGAGCATCTGATTGGTGGGCCCCACAGGCCCAGCTGCGTGGGAGTCGGAGGAAGAGAATAGTGGATATTTTTAGTTTTCATAGAGGGGGGTGGTCCACGGGTCCAAGGCCCACGAGGTGGGTTTCAGAGAGTAGGTGGTCAAACAATGGGACAAAAGTGAAATGTCTATTTCATTCTGCGCCACGCCTGCCATCTCCAGACCAGCGCAGGACGAGTCTGCCTGCCCGGGGATCTGACCCTTCAGATTACTGCCTCTGTTTGGCAGTGAACTTGAGGGTGGGGAAGCGTGTAACCCTTTTACCTGCTCTCGGATCCCCAGATCCTAGCACGGTGGCGGGCGCTTCATGGCCACAGCACACGCTGGGTGATGGGATGTGTCCTGTGGGTGCAAAGGTTAAGGGGGCACCAAAACACTCAGGGGTGATCAAGACAAGTCATGGCTTCTTGGCATAATTTGAGAAATCAATGTTAATACAAATAAATCCATGATGAATCAAATATCGACATTTCAGTTAAAGACAGGATCCCACTGTGCGCTTGCGCGATACCTCGCTTGCCTCACCCTGACCTTGGCCCTGTCGGGTTCTGTCCTGAGTGAGAGTTTTGTGCCCAGGTGAGTGCCTCACCGTCGTCCCAGCCCTGCTGACCCGGCTCCATTGTCACCGTGCTTTCTTCTTCCTTCTGTGGCCTTGGCTTCAGGTCTTCACTCTCTTCTTGCCCCAACCATCGAGAAACTCCTCCCGTGTCCCCTCTGCGTCCAACTACCCTCCCACGGCCCACCTCTCCCCGCTGCCCCTTAGACTTCCTGGGGGCAGTGTGGTCAAGTCGCTCCCTGGCTCGAGGAGTAGCTCCCTGTCACTCCTGCTCCCAAACAAGGCTCACGCTCCCCAGCGGGCAACGCCCGGCCCTCCGTGGTCTGCGGGGAGGCCTCTTCCTGCAGCCGCTCCAGCCTGCCCTCGCCGGTGTTCAGGCTGTGCCTTCCCCTCCACCCCCACGTGGAGTTTCTTTCCCACATCGAAACCCCGCAGACCGTCTTCAAGGTCAAGCTCAAATTCGCTGTAAAACTGCCCCTGGAGGCATGGAAACCGGTACAGCATGTAGGTTCCTCAAACAGTTCAACACAGAATTATGACACAATCCAGCAATCCCACTTCTGGGTATAAACTCAAAAGAATCGAAAGCAGGGTCTCGAAGAGACACCCCCACGGCCTGCCCACAGCAGCGCTCACGCCGGACGGCAGGCGGAAGCCGCCCGGGCCCGTCGGCCGATGAACGGGTAAACACTGTGCACACACGCGTGTATTTCACTGTGGAATATTAGTCAGCCTTAAAAAAGAAGGAAATGCTGACATGTGCTAGGATATGGATGAACCTTGAGGACATTGTGCAAAGTGAAATCGGCCAGTCCTAAAAGGACAAATACTGTCTGATTCCACTCATATGAGGTCCCTAAAGCTGTCAAAGTCACAGA
>CAUYPO010024298.1:0-17646 GCA_963574435.1 Cheirogaleus major
TGTGTGCCTTGCCTGGGCCACCTGGGGATTGGACTCGCTTGAAGCTCTGACAGGTGGGGGGGAGGGGGGGAGGGGCAATGTATGTAACCCTAACAACATTTGTACCCCCATTATATGATGAAATAAAAGCAAAAAAAAAAAGAATGAATAAAAAAAAATTATGCTCAAGGATCTTTTTATTCAAAAAAACCATGCATATATATGTGTGTATATATAGATACATATGTTTTGTTCTGTTTTGTTTTCTGCCTGCTGCCTTTCCAAGACATTTTCAAATATGGAGTGAACCATGTTTGGACACATTTGCCTAGGACTAGAGACTGCAATAGTGGCAATGATGGAGGAACTAGCCATAGCTACAGATACTTGTTTTCTAGTTCATCTCAGTAACTGGGTACACCTCACAATGTTTGAGAACTGATGTTGAGTGTCACAGCATACTCTGGTAACAGGCACTCAAAGACTGTGTTTGCAAATATGTAGCCTGTACTTCAAGATACCAGGCATGTAAGCATGTTACAGACAGTGATGGTTAATCTTCCAAACAAGATTACAAGGAAGTATTATGATTGTCTTCATTTTACAGATGAGGAATATGAGACACAGAGAAGTCAGTACCTTGTACCTAAGGCTACACAGCAAGTAAGCAACAGAACAATGACTCTGCCATGGAGCCATTGCTCTTAATGATTTGCATTCATTAATTTCTCCCTATAACTGCACATTGCACATTAGTCTCTCTTTCCTTATCATCTGTTGGGTCTGTTGTTTGACCCTTGGCTAGCACTTACAGGCAGATGCACTCTATTGTAGTCTAAATTGGTAAATGAGCCATAACTCCTTAGGGACATGATATATGTAAAGCTGTATGCAGAGATGTACACAAAGAGGCCATCCAAGTTAAACCTAAGGCAGTCTATCTGACCCTGCATGTAATGGGGTGTATTGGAAATATTTGTAGATTTTCTGTATATTATGATGTTTTGATATCTTAAAAACCCTTTCTGGCTAGGGAGAGACTATATCTTCCTAGGCTAGCCAATTCTTACAGATAACAAAAGGCCCACCCTGGAGGATATCTCTGACATGCAAACTAACCAATCCTGAGCCACACCTCCTCTATTCTGCCCATACAGCCCAGGAGGCAACATTCCTCTTCCTTAATATCCCAGGGCAAGGTACCAGGCAACTAGTGACCACTCCTGTAACCCAGAGCCTACCAAAATTATTCACAGTAGCCATTGGGAAACCCCAATAAAAGCTGTGGTGCAAACCTTCCCCTGGCTCCTTTCTTACACCTCCTGCCCACCTGGTGTCTTCACTGTGGCCCTGGCAGGTGGGCCATGTCTCCTGCCTCTGGGAGCTGTGAGTATAATATACTCTGTTTTCCTGAACCTCTCCTGTATCTCCTCTTGCAGCCACGAGTGACTGACCAACTCATAAAAGAATACGAGGCACTAGAGTCCATTTAAATTCCACATGAAAGAAGCCATTGAAACATCCCTTTATTCTCCTCAACTGAAAGATGACAACTGATTTTAAACTTGGTGAGTAATTGAAAATAACTTCTGTGCCTTTAATATATTTATATTGCCTAAAAACACATTTCTATTTATGTTTTTTTTTTCAAAGTTGATGTGTGTCTTAGTCCATTTATGCTGCTATAACAGAATGCCACAGACTGGGTAATTTACAAAGAACAGAGATTTATTTCTCACAATCCTGGAGGCTGGTAAGTCCAAGATAAGGCGCCTGCATCTGGTGTCTAGTGAGGCCCTTCTTCCAGGGCCCTCACATGGTAGATGGTGGAAGGGCAAAAGGGACAAACACTGTGCCCTCGTGTGGCAGAAGTGCAAAGAGCAAGCTTGCCAAACTGCCAAAAGCCTCTTTTAAAAGGGCCTTAATCCCATTAAGGACATAGCCACCTTCATGGACTAATGGCCTCTTAAAAATGTCACCTCTTAATACTATTATTTGCAACACCTGAATTTTGGAGGGGACACATTCAAACCATAGCAATGTGTAACTAAAACAGCTAGGAAGAACCACTTTTCATCATTATGCTGTCTTAGGAGATTTATAGTTGCCTTGTATGTGCAATGGACACTCCTGTATCCCCCCGTCCTGACTGCTCAGTCAGGAAAGGACAAAGGTTGGACAAAGATGAGGGACACTGGCTGGGGACATCATGGCTTCCTGCCAACCACCAACCCAAGTCTGCTCAGGAGCACTCAGGTTCAAAGGTGCTGCTCCAGGGAAAGATGCCGCACATGCTCTATGGAAGAGCTTCTTTGCCCTAAGTCATGGAGAGGGGTGAGGGAGGGGGGATGAGGGCAGAGTCTGCCAGGGAGCTAGCCAGGCCACCAGCTCTCAGGCCCCCTCATTCCTCTTGGAACCCAGGGGGAGCACCAGCAGCCGGCCTGGGAAGTCTGGTGTCAGCCCCAAGCCAGAGAAGTCCTGGGCGCTGGGGAACTGCCAGTTTGGCCTCACCTTTGTGTGCCCATATTTGCTCCTTTCATGTAGGTTGTGGTGCTCTTATTTTCTGAATTGGCCTTTCCTCAACATTGAAGGGGCCAAGTCAAGATTTGGGCAGAGGTTTGCAGGGCAATGAGTGAAGAAGGAAGCTTGGCCTGCTTTGGGATTGTGTTGCTGACCTCACAACAAGTGTTTCTGCAGGTGACCCTGCCTTGTTTCTGATGGATGTGAGGGGAGGAAGGGGAGGAAGATGAGAGGTTGGAGAGAGAAGGGTGGAGGCCAGTAGTAAGGCACTACCCTGACTGGCCTTGCCCTTGGCTCTGCTCTTAATTCCCTGGAGAACCTGGAAGATGGTAGAGGTTCAGGAAGGGATTCGGGTGTTCCTAAGCTCTGTGCTATCCACCTGACCATGGTCAATATGAAATTAACCCTGATGAAATACTTTATCCATCTGTCTAGAATTAAGAAAGCATTTCCTGAGATTGGGTGCAATCACAGCTCACAGAGTATAATCTCCAAGTGCACGCTCAAGGATGCGTTTATTACCTAGAGTACAAAAGAGAGCTCCTACAATGACACTACATTTATGACAATATATTTGAGAGCATCATTATCATAAATAAACAAAAAGAATCTAAATAGGGCAATGTCACCATCAGGGAAAAGGACTTTCATTCATTATCCATCCATCTCTTTGAAGAAAATTACACCCAAATTTTGTAATATTTTATTTCAGTTCAGAAATATATTTTAGAGACTTAAATGCAAATTTCTGGAAGTTATGACATTTTTAAAAGACAAAGTTATAACTATTCTTCAACTTGCTCAGACTACTGTGTGGATTCTACACGGAAGACGCTTTGCCATTGAGGCATGGCCATTATGGGGGTGGGTGAGGGGCACAGGGTCCATTTCCCAGCCCACGATATGGCGGAAGGGAACAAAACAGCATAGAAGAGTGGATGAGCCTCAGATCTAAAATTCTGTAGTTGCCTGTTTCCCATGGGTATGTCATCCAAATACTACAATAACCAACTCTGACCCAATAACCCCGTCATGCCTGGGGCATTATGACTCAAGACTGGATACCTGGAGTGAAACCTGACCCATGCACATATAAGGCGATGTTTAGCATGGTTTGGGCTGGGTTAGGATTGGAACGGTTAGCATGTGTTTTCATCTGTATTTATGTTATTTGTTCTGTGTATATAATTAGCAATAATAGAATTCACGCTATCAAACAGATATATTAGTTGCCGCAAGCTATAAGGAACTTGATGAAAATACATGCATGCGGCAATTATGATAATGCCGCAACTAAACGAGTAAATGCAAAGCACTGGGTGTAAACATAAGCATGGAAAGGTCCCCTCATCCCCGCAGTGATGATGCTGGTGCTTTTGTGGTGGTGCCACCTGGTGGAATGAGGGAGCCAGGAGCTGTGGGTCTTAAAAGAGATGACTGGCCCCCAGTCAGACTTCACAAGTAGCCCAGGCATCGTGCTCTTGAAACTTAACAAACCTTTATGGAGCATTGGAAAAACAATGTTTTAAGGGAAAGCATCAAATAGTTTGGTGTCTTTATTTTCTTTCTACCCGCACCTGAGTCAATACTCCCATATTTTAAAATGTCACCAAATGCCAAATAAAGAAAAAAGCAAGGCATGGCTGAGAATGATGGGTGTATCTGGTAACGAATGTGCTCCAAAATCACAGGACTTGCACTATTGATGGCACAAAGAAGCCTTGCTGCCTACAGAACACGAAGAGTGCCTCATTGATCTAATTATTTGGATATATGTCTTTTTCGCTCATTAAACTGCAAGCTATTTTAAGTCAGAGAAACGTCTTCTGTATCTCTGAATATGAGCCGATGCCTTATATATGGAGTAGGCTCTACAAAGGAGCTAAGGTAGGAGTTCGACGATCGGCCTCTTTACTCATGGGCCAAAAATGGATACTGAGGTTCTTTAGTATTTTACTTTTCTGTTATCACAAAGAACAAGGAAACTACAGCCACAAGAGAAAATAACAAAAGCACAATCATCAATACACAAATACTGCTATTACCTTCAAAGCATCCCAGACTGGTTGTATATCATTAACTTTCACCCACCAATATAAAAAAATATATACAAACCCTGCTTGGATTACAGAGCACAGTTATGTGGCAATAAGAAAATGAAATAAGAAGGTATAGGGGAAAAAAGTCTGAAGCTAGTGCTGCCCTGAAAAAAAAAGTTTCATTTTACAGAAATACATTTATAAATAAACATAAAACAATAATAAGAAAATATATGTGATATGAAGCCCCATTAGCAAGCATCTGTCTGTTGCTCATATTTTACTATCTTCTGTATCACCCGACAGCACAGCATATGCAATTAAGAAGAAAGGGCTCTGCAGTTTTTTGGAGATAAGTTACTGTCAACAGGCTGACCACACAGAGCCAGATGTAAATTGCTAAGTCAATTTAGCACCAGTTTATAAAGTTTTGATTAATCCTTAGATCATTTTATGTTACTATAATGCATTATTAAATGCAGCACATGGTCTGGACTTGGCTGTTCATAAATTCACCACATACTGATCATGACAGTGGGCTGGATGTCATCCCCATGGGGCCTCTGAAGCAATATTCTTTCCAAATGACAAGAAAACTTCTGCTCCTGAGACACATGTTAGAAAACGTCTGGCAAAACACCAGACCTTCCAAAGGTTTTCATCATGTTATCTCTTGATGTATGCATTCTTAACAAAAGTGTGCCCTGTAATACAACCAAGAGGCTCATTTTCTCCTAACTGATCCAGATGTCATACCCCTCCATCACCAAGGACTGCCCTGAGCTGACCCATGCTATGGGGCACAATTGTCCCATACTGGGGTGCCCTGAGGATAGGGCACCCAGATAAAATACAGGTTCGATTTGCATTTAAGATAAACTGCAAATAACATCTTAGTATAACTATATTCCATGCAATATATATGGAGTATACTTATACTAAAAAAAATTTGCTAACTCCAGCAACACCACATGCAGAGCTTCAGGCTGTGATCTGTGCCTGGCCACCATCCACACTGTATCTGTTTCAGAAGACAAATATGTTTATGATGGAGTTCCAATCCCACCTGCTCCCTCCTGAGGTTCTCCCTGCCTTCCTGGAGCTTGACAACACATCCCTTCTAAGCTGGGCCTTTTGCTCCATACGAATCTCTCACCAATACCTTCAGAAACTGAGCTGTTAATTAAAGATCAAACTAAATGCATACCCTAGTGAAAGAACTAACTGTCCCTGCCTTTAGGAAAAAAAATCTAGACACCAATTTAATGATCACTGTGTGAGGCTAGAATTCCTTACATTAATTTTCTTGATATTTATAATGATTTAATACAAAGACTATGGGAAGAATCAACAATATTCTGAATAAGACACCTTTTCTCCAGTTAAAATGTGCTTGAATCAAAAAAATACATAAGCAGTTTCGTATAACTGTCAAAATGGTTGCTAACACAATTTAAACTCTAACCTCTTACTGAAATTTTAATATAACATAGAAAACTAAAATCTATGAATATTTACATTTTTTAAAATGTAGAAGGCTCAAATAAGAGAACCTAAATTGCCAATGTATTATCTTTACTCTAAAATCAAATATCAAAACATACATATGTGTGTCTATATGTGTGTGTATTTGTGTGTGTACAGAATACTCTCTTAAGTATACCTCAAAAACATACATACACATGCTTCTCTTTTTATTCCTAGATATAGAATAAGAAATAGAATTTTAAGTAGGTAAGAGAAAGCACCCAAAAGCCAAGTCAGCAATTTGAAGAGTTCAGAAATATGGAGCAGACATTGACGTTGCGTCCTCAATACCCCCTTCTCCCCGCTCAAGAGGAGGAAGGCCCGGCTCGCACACCCTTCCATCTGTTACGCCCACCCCTGCTGGAATAGGGGCTCTGGCTGCAGATGGAATAGCCATCTTGAACCTTCTACCTGCTGAACATGAATACAATAGCCACACACCAAAGACAATGGAGCAAAAGAGAAAAGGAGCCTGGGTTCTGTCACCCCAGTGACGCCCCACGGACTCTGAACATACAGCTTGTTAGGTAACAAAAACACACGTCTCACTTGGCTAATCTGCCATAAACTGAGTTTTCAGGTAATTGCAGCTGCACATGTTCCTATTTCAAAATGAGAAACTCAAAACTATCCATTAAGGAACCTATAGAAAAGGTGACTTGTTCAATTTCTAGATTGTTCCACTGTCATTATTTAACGTAAGATGGAATTGAGGTATCAACGTGTCTTTTTATGGCATAGGGCCAATGTTCAAAATGATCAAAGCTACCAAAGAAACCAAAGTAGGCAAATATCTAACCACGAGCATTCTGAATCAACTCTGACTCTTTGTCCGTAAATATTTTTTAAGTAAAAACAATAATGAGGAAGCAGCTGAAGAATCTGGTTTTGGACTGAGGACACACAGGACAGGCGTGCTGGCTCACACCTCTAATCCCAGCACTTTGGGAGGCCAAGTCAGGAGAATTACTTGAGGCCAGGAGTTCGTGACCAGTCTGAGTAACAGAGAGAACCTGTCCCTACAAAAACATTTTAAAAATTAGCCAGACATGGTGGCGCATGCCTGTAGTCACACCTACTTAGGAGGCTGAAGCAGGAGGATCACCTGAGCCCAGGAGTTGGAGGCTACAGTGAGCTATGATTGTGCCACTGCACTCTAGCCTGAGCAACAGGGAAACATCCTGTCTCTAAAATGTAAAAAATAAACTTTAGAAATAAATTGAGGAAACACAGTACATTCCTGAATTCAACATGGATTATTTCTCCCTGAGGGTAGGGTTTATTCCTCTGTAGCAGTTAAGACAGAGGATAGGAAGAATTTCCATACATAGTTGGAATTTAAATAAAAGCAGAAACAGCCACCTACTTGCAACATGAACCAAGCTGCCCTTACATTGAAAGAATCACCCCATTGATATATGTGCACATCAGAGAGGCACCATTTGGCCCATGGTAAGAATGCTGGGCCATGCCAGTCATGTTTTGAACACATGTGATTTGAAGCAACTGGGACATCCATGACAAGACTAATAGTATCCCAGCAAAAACTCATGCCAGAGCTAGCAGAGAGCTGTCCTGGGGTCACTTTCAGCTGTGGCTATCTCTGAACATCCTGTGTCTTGGGCTAACAGAGCTCCACAGGCTTCCTCAGTGTCAACCAGCTCACTCTTGCCCAAGGAAATATGCACTGAGCTTGTCACTTGGCACCTGATAGGCTCCCGGGAAAACCACAGCACGGTCCTCGTGGGACGCCCTCAGCACTGCAGCTCACAGCTTCAAGGAGAGGAGCAAGCCTTCAAAATCCATCAGAGACAAATACCCCAGAAAATGGGGGCCACTCTACCATTAAATACCCTTTCCCAAAGGATTCTTCCTGCAAGGAGGACAGAGGGAGGAGAAGGAAGGAGGGAAGGAAATCAAAGATGGAAAGGGAGGGTCAGAGGTCAACAGATTTTATTCCATTCTTTGATTTCTTGAATATTTTCCCAAAGGAACACTAGAACACTAAACCCTGACTCAACCAGGGCTGTAAAGTTTTATTCTAGAGAAGGTATTTTCTTGATCATTTTGCACTGTGCCCAAATAATGATAGTGTGGGAAATATATGAATAACTGCAGTAAAGGTGTCAATGAAAGGAAATGGAGCCACTGGTCTCTCCTGTGTTTAAAAAAACAAATGAGGGAGAGAGAGAGAACTCAAAATACCCTATGAACTCAGTCATTTGCAGGACTCAGTATGCATAAGAAGGGCACTTTTGATCTTTACTCACCATGAGGAAGACACTTCTCTTTGTTCCTTAGGAACATAGACTGTGACTGATATAGTTTAGATACTTGCCCCACCCCCCAAATCTCATGTTAAAATGTGATCCCTAGTGCTGGAGGTGAGGCCTGGTGGGCAGTGGTTGGGTCACCATGAGGACAGATCTTTCATGAATGGCCTGGTGCCCTCCCCACAATGATGAGTGAGTTCTCCCTCCCTCTGTAAGTTCATGCAGAACTGGTCATTAAAAGAGTGTGGCACCCTTCCCTTCTCTCTCTCTCTCTCACCCTGTGACACACCTGCTCCCTGTTCATCTTCCACCATGAGTGGAAGCTTCCTGAGGTCCTCACCAGAAGCAGATGCTGGTGCCATGCTTCTTGGACAGCCTGCAGAACTGTGAGCCGAACAAACCTTGCTCCTTTACGCATTACCCAGCCTCAGGCATTCCTTTATAACAACACAAAACAGACTAAGACAGTGACCTAAGGCAGAAGTGCGGGCTTCAGCTGAGAAGAGAAAGCTAAGAGATCCCCCCGAGGTCTAGGCACAGGGACTTCTTGGATGCTCAGAGCAGGCTGATGGGGAAACCTGTTCCATACATGGGAGTGGTGTCCTAGAGACTGTGTGTTTCCATGAAAAGCTCCCACCAAGAGAATTTCAGGGCCAAACGCATGCGCCTGGGGTCACAACATCTATGTTCACTCCATCACCATGGCTACTGAGCAGACTCATCCACATGCTGGGGCTAAACTTGAATGTAAATTTGAAATTCACATGGGACCATCTCCAAGTATTTCACACAGCATCCGAAAGCTGTGTTCAAAATTTCAAAAATAAACACATCCAACACTGGGCACCCTGTCATGGAAGCAGGCCAGCACAGTAGCACTGCTCTTAAAATGCCTTCACTCCTTAAGGATAGGAGTTCACTGACCTCCGCACTGGACATATTATAAAACTTCTTGTAACGAGACAGAGTTTTTTAAGTTACGGATTTCTTTAAAATCCAAACACTTGGCATCATTTAAGATAGTTAAGTGTCCAGAATTCTCTGTGCCTAGCACAGAGAAAGTGCTTTAATAAACAGCAGCTGACACTCACCATTCCCCTTAACTATAATTAAAGATGTTTCACTAGTAACATATCATACATTGCAATCTTCTCCTTGCTAATGTTATGAATCCAAGAAGACACAAATGTTTATTTTTACAAATACAGTTTTCACAGAAGACAACCTGAATTCTTTCCATTAAAATATTTAACAAATATTGAGCATCTGTTGTTTTTCAGAAACTTCTGCAAGCTCTAGCAATGCAATAGGGAGCAGGACAAAGTCCCCATTCTCTCCGACAGATTCAAAGAAGGGGCAGAGGATAAAGCACTCGGTACAGAGCTGAAAGGTAATGGCGGGTGAGAATGAATGCCATGAAGAACACAGCACGCCGAGGGGCAGAGAGGGATGCTTGGAAGGGCTGTAGACAGAGTGGTCAGCAGAGCTGCCCCCAGAGGTGGCATTAGCATGAACCCTTCCTGAATGAGAGCCACGACCTCTTGGGGACCGCTCAGCAGTTGGAAGGGCAAGTGCAAAGGCCACGCCTTCCCAGCTCAAGGAAGAGCGTGCCCATGAGTGTGGCCAGTGGACTGATGCAAGGGAGAAACCAGTGAACCAGGGCAAAGGAGGTGCCAAGGGACAGGTTATGGGATGCTTGGCACGGTGGTTCCTGAGCAGAGATACTACATGAATGCTGATGGCCTCAGTGGATCCCATCCTGATGTCAACGGAATGATGAGGGGTGATGTGCTGGGTTCCTTTTATGTCATGCCCCAATTTGTCAATCTATCACGTTCTCCAGGGCTTCAATTTTTCTGTTTTCATAACCCCCTGTGCTTGGTGCCACAGATACTAACCAGTCATCTTTAGCAGTCCTGGAACTCCATTTTTAACAGAAATAAAAACTCATTATCTAGTAAATAATTTCCTCTGCAAAATAAAAAAAATGCAACAAAATTCAAAACACTGAAGAATTGAGAGTCTAATTTAGTTTCACTACCTTCCATTTGGGCAGAAAAATACAATAATTTATAAAACAAAAATTGTTCTGAAAACAACTAGCATCACTACCATGATGATTAATGTATTTAACCTCGAAGGGACTAAGGATGTGATGCCCAGTTTCCCCTCCTATCCTGGGTCTAGCACTTATTTGATTAGTTCTCACAGAAGGCAAAGGGCAAAAGCATTTTGCTCTTAACAGAGAGCTCATTCAGGCTCGGTTTATCCAATGTGGAAATCCATTTAGTATAATTTTTTTAAAATCATACTTCACATGACTATGACTCAAAATTTCAAGCCACACCCACACTTCAGCAGTAATTTTCGCTAATTACCGGTGGGTGATCTCAGAGACAGCCCGGCTGGTTTGGGAACAGGACACAGTGTGCTGTATTGCAGCCTCATGCCTGCTGGGGCTCGGGCCCCAGACTGCCAATCAGAAGCGTTCTGATCGCATGCAGGAGGGTGCTAAACCCCCTCTAGCCCATCTGACGTCCCTGCAGCATGTGGAGGAGAGTTACTTACTCTCTCTCTTCCAGAAAGGAGGATGGCCAGAGCACCAGGGCTCAAGCACCATCGCCCCAGTCCTTGAGACCCAAGGACTCTGGCGAAGGAGAGCCTTGGCAGGTGGCACCCAAAACACCTCTGCCCACAGCCTTGCCAAGAGGAAGACCAGGTTGCTGAAGCTGAGACACTGACTTATTTCTCACTGCTGCAAGGAGGCACAGCGCAGGCCCATGAATCAGTAGCACGGTTTTTCTTCATTGTCTTTGACTTCCTGGCGTATAATTTCAGTGATCAATGGTAAGAAGGGTCTCAGAGTGAACAATCAGAAATTTGTCCTGGTGGATTAACTGTCACCGAAGCAGCTTTTCTCTGCGTTGACCAAAAACAGAGCCCAATGAAATGTGCAGAATATAAAACCAGAAAGAGTAGAGATATCGAGAGAAACGGCACCCTGGACTGCTGGCGGTTTTCAACCTCCTGAGAAACTTTCAAGTATAATTAAATTAACACATCCACCCAGAATAATTTACGTGACGGCTGCAGACAGCTAAAAGAATAGAAAGGACCAGATAATTCAGGCTTCCACTTAGAATCATTGGAAGATTGATTTAGCGTTAGACAAGGGCCAATTTAGTTGTAAAAGTTTAATTTTATATTAGCTGTAATGGGGACCCTCTTTCAGCAGGCTGCGTACACTGTTTTAACTTCAAACCCTGGGTGAGGAGGTGCTAAATAAAGGTACCTGATTTTTTAGTTTGTTCACATCTACATTTAGCTGCTATAAAATGTATTAATGCATACTTAAAGTTCTAATAAGCTGTTAAATAGCTTTAATGTTCAGAGTGACTCCAAAATTGTAAAAAGAAATTAATATAATGGGTCTTTTTTTTTTAACATTTTAGTTTGCGCTGCAAATAACTATCCACATAGTCTTCCAAGGTTCAGTGTTTAGAGAGCCTGCTGCTAAGAGATCACACTTAAGGAGGAGGCCTATGTAATAAACCACTAAATGTGCCCCCAGGGCGTGGAGTTGAAATGAAAGGTCCTAGGTGTCTTGCACCATCCAAATAAGGGGTAAAAAGCTTCCAGGGGTGGGAAATCTCTGTATGGCTTCATTGTGCCTCTTACTAATTGTGCACGAAAATGGACATGTTGAGAGGTGATGAAATCCATGAAAACAAAGTCTTTGGAAGTCAAGGCTTCCACAAGAGCTCAGTCAACACCAATTCCCCCGAGTTCGAGTTCACGCTGAAGTCACGCCTCCCCTCCACGTGCCACCCCAGCGTCACTGTGTGTCTCACACGGAGCCCTCCTCCATGACCATCAAGAAGCACGAGCAGGTGCCAAGATAACTTTTAAAATTCAATAATGACTGAATATTTACTGAAATATGATCTTCTTTTAAGTTTGCTACAACCAATAATAAAATCAAATGGCCATCCATTCCTCCTAGGATAATGTTTACTCTTGTTAGAAAAGAGATGAAATTGGGACGGTAGCCTAGGTATTATTTTACTAGAAATATAATAATTTTAATACATTACCTGGGCGTGTTCCATCACAATTAGGTTCAATCATGTTTTATCACTGTAATAAAGGAGCACTTGAGCCCGCATGGAATAGGCAATTGCGTTTTCATCCTGCCCTAAAGTAATGGGTCTCTGTCTCCATTATCTTCAAGTCACTTGCAGGTTAAAACCCTCCCAGAATATCTGAGGCAGATTTACATGTTAACTAGTTCCACAGAGAGAGGGGATGTGAACAGCCTTAAAAGAATATGCCATCTGCTGCAGTATGACTTCTCGTTAACAGTTTATCTGAATGTCATCGTTTTGTTTTTCCCACACATGCCTTAATCACCTTCTTCAGGAATAAATTGGCTCTCTTGTCAAACTTGCTTTTCCATGGCTTCTACACAATATGGTTTCAAATGCTTATTACCTTTTACAGGATATATTCCTGAGTCTTTCCTTATTTCTTGGTTTCCATATTTGATGTAATCTTCTATAAAGGCTCTGAGATAAATTCTCAGTCAGTCTAAGAGAGAGGGAAACAGACACCCAAAAATGCCAACTGGTAACCCTAGAAGTGGCCACCACGGAGGCTGTTCTTCTAGCACAAACAGACACTTCAGAAAGATAGCATGGGGAAATGTTTCTAGAACATGATCACAAGGATCGTATAGCAACTGGATAGAGATGAGTCACAGTGAGTGGGTTGAGTCTTAAGATACGAAGATTTGAACCCATCACCCCACACCCCAGCACCAACAACATACGCCTTCACCACTGTTTCTTATCTTGGTGACCAGAGCACCCATTCTTCTAAGTATCAAGCAAGACAAGTGAGTGCCATCTCCTTCTTCATCATGAAGCCCCCTCCCCCTACCACATTCAGCAGTTGCCACATCCTAAATATCTGTTAAGCAGGCCTCTCCTCCTCCCACTCCCCTATTACCACTCTAATAATAAATGCCACCATCGTACCAGTCTCCCTGCACCTGGTCTCGCCTTCCTCCAATCCCATCTCCATGCTGCAAAAAAGGTAGTTTGTAAAGTTCCCATCAGTGCATGAGCATGACTATGGGATCAGTGTTTCCAGTCATTCGGCTTCTCCAAGCCTTCTCAAATCTCCCACCTTCCAGCATGCAGCTCCCTCTATCTGGAACAGCCTTCCCCACCATCCACCAAGGCCTCCTCCTCTCTTCCTCAGGTATGCAGAGGATGGTCCTCTTTGTAAGGCCTTCCCTGAACACCCCAGCTGTGATCCCAGGGCCGTGTCTTCTCTAGTTTCCCTTCCACAGCCCTCCTCCCACTTCCCTGCAGTTACTTTGCAACGACCCATCTTCTTTGGCACAATGGAAGTTCTGCAAGGCTCTGCAGCCATGTCTGTCTTGACCATCACTGTATTCTCAGTACCTATTATAAGCAATGCTTGAAAACATATGACGAATGAAAAATGAATCTACAGCAAAGGTTAAATGTACAACGAGGCAACCCCGAAGATGCTTATCAGAGATCTCCAGGTCCAGCAGTGAAAATGGAGTGTTTGACAAAGCAACGCCTCAAAAAGAGAAGAGAGGCTACGTAATCCGCAACCAGTGGCCAATTCCGGTGAAGCAGAGGGATTGGGTGGGTGCAAGGTGGAGCCTGCTGCCACTCTCCAGGACAGCATTACTATAAGGGGAAGGTAGGTGACCATGGGGGCTAAGGACAGGAGGAACAGGATGGGGGCACAGGACTTGGGAAGTCCACTTTTACATTTCTTCTATAATGCACTAAGTACCCACTGTCTGACACTGTGCAGACATTCAACATGGAATTATTGAAGGAATGAATATTGGTTCTACAGCCATAGTACTGTGATGTCAGCTCAGCCATACTGGACCAAACTTTTGTCATGCTAATATTCTCAACTCTGTAAGAAGTCTCAGGATTTCATCTTAAAGTTTAGTTTCTGGGTTAGACCAGTAGTAAATCAGCAAATCTTACTAGATAGTTTCTTTCCAAACCACCTATTCACTAACTCTAGAAATATTTATTGAGAACCTACCATATGTCACCCCCTCTTCTAGGAACTGAGGAGACATTATTGAACAAGACAAGGTACCTCTGCTCATGGACCTTATTAGAGAATACAGAAAACAAACAATATGTAAACTAGAAAGTATATTATTTTAATTCATAAGAGGTAGGAAGGAACTAAAGGCAGAGGAAGAAGAAACAGATTTGCATTATTTCAGATAGGATGCCCAGGGAAAGTCTCTTTGGTGAGCAACCTCTGAGGACCAGGATGATGGGAAAATTAATTCCATGGAATCTGGAAAGAACATTAGAAGAAAAAGGCATAAGATTGAAAGCCATGCCATTTTAACTCCCATGGCATCTGGTGCAATGCCCAGCCCAGAAGTCTCACCCATTCACTCATTCAATCTTCTGTTCATTTACAATCCTATTGATTCCTTCTACAAAGGGTCCCTGAGGATTTACAGGACACCTGGCCCCATGATCAACAGTAAGAAAATATAACAAAGGTTTATTGCTTGATTGGGAGAGTTAGTGTGAATTTGAACACATTAAAATCTACATTATTTGACAGATTTTGACCTACAAAATGACAATTTCACATGATCCATAGATTGATAAGCACAAACTATTGGGAGGTAAATAACATGTTTTAGAAACTTGATTTTTTAAATCCTTTGTAAGTGCTCCTTTACCTATATTAGTATTTTTAGTTGCAGAGGAGTTTGATATCTGTGTTATGGAAACATTTTAAAGGAATTCCTTATTAACCTTATTCCAATAAGAGCTAATAGTAGAAATAAATAAAAATGCATGTTCTTAAAACATAGTTATACTGTGAACCCTCTCCCAAGTTAATGCAACTTTATGAACTTTTGCATGTATTAGTATACATCAGAATTCCCTCTATGTACTTCCCAAGTAACATTTCAACCTAAGACTATCTTTCCAATCCCTCAGGAGAGAAATATTTTAAAATATAATTTCAGACAACAATTTAAGGAATTGAGTTAAACAAGTTTGTAGTATATTTTTTCTGCCAACAATTAGATACACAAAAGCATCACAATCAACTGAATCATGGTCCACCTGGCCTGCCCTACCAATTCCAACAGACACATGATGAGAAGTCCCTGTTGTCTCAGGTAATGCCAGTTTGAGTCCACATTCTATGGCCATGAGTATCACATAGTGTGTTTCCTGATATCGATCTTAATAGTTAGAAATTTTCTGAATTTTCCAAGTAGTCATTAATGGCTTTTTAATTCGTATGCTCATCCAAACCCCCATGGAATTCATTTACAGTGAATAATTAAAATGCATCCTTTAACTCCTGGAGTGAAGAATTTTACAGGTACATTCCATCTGTGCAACTTAGCCCTTCTATAGTCTGTCAAAAGCATATCACATTCAAGAGATTTCATGGTGTAGTGATGCAATGTTTTATCGAGATTATTCATTGTGATTTGAAATTGGAATATGTCCTGCTCTCAGTTTATACTGCCTTAAGGTAAGGAGATATATTCTTTTTACAACAGAATCTAATTTTTTCACCTGGCTAATTTGGGAGGAAATTACAAGGGCAAAAACTATTCAAAATTGTAACTACTTAGGCAATATCATTCCATATTACTCAGAATCCAAGGAAAAGTACCCAATATCCTGGAGACAAAAGTCCTGATTAAGGAACCCTGAGAGCACCTCACACTCTCAGAGGACATCTCTAACCTGAAATATCCCAGTCTGATGTGTCCAGTACTGGTGTCCCGGGTATAATCTAAAAACAAAGCTAACATTCTACAACATGGTGACTACGGTTACTAACAATTTATTGCATACTTGAAAACAGCTGAGTAGATTTTAAGTGTTCTCTCTATACCTAAGTATATGAAGTAACACATACGTTAATTATGAATTTAGCCATTCCACACTATACACATATATCAAAAAGTCATGTTGCATACCATACACATACACAATTTTTAAAAATTAATTAAATAAAATAAAAACAAAGCTAAATTGCCCTGTTAATAACTAGGAAACAAATAACTTGAGGGAAAAATATGATAAATAATATTATACAACACTAATGCAAACAATACTGTCCTGATAAAATGTGATTTCTCTTCTTTTTTGCACAGACATCTTGTTCTTTCTTACCCAGAGATTAAAGAAGAAGAATCTTGTAAACATCCTTCACAGTTTAGCGATAAGTGAAAATAGAGAAGTATCCATTAGCCTTATGATCCTGGCATCAAAAGTTAAAGGAAGTCACAACTGCGACTCCTAGAAGAGAGGAACCAAAATAGGCCCAGAGTCACCTCCCTTCTTTCATGAGAGCAGAACTGATTCTTCTCAACCTCACCCAAAGAATAAGTGTGCAAAAAGTTTATTTTTCTATGACTTGAGCAACAATCGAAATACCTTCATAATTCAGCATTTCCTTTTTATATAACATTGTATTTTACAGTTTCTATACATCTAATCTTTCGATCCTCCAAAGACCTCTCTGAATGGGAAGCAAAGAAGGTATTACTGTTTTTCAAATGAAGAAACCAAAGCTCAGTGCATAGAAGAGACTTGTCTAAAGGTATGTGGTAGGAAGTGGGGAATCCGAAGTAGAAATCCTGGTCTTTTAATTCATAATCCAGCATTATTTTCTTTTTCTTTTTTTCTTTCTTTTTTCTTTTAATTAGGTGTTCATAGTAACCAAGCAAACTCTTAGTGCACACAGAGTGGTTTTAAAAGTCGGCATTCATGTTCAATTCTGCTGCACTGTGTAGAGTTTTCTGGAAAGAGCTCAAGAAAAGCCTGATCCTACGCCAGCAGAAGCTCTGTTATGCATCCTGCTTTTCCTTTTAAGGCATTTTAAATTAAAGGAAGGCTTCTTCGACACCATCACTTTCTGTCCTACTGACAACCAAATCCCTTCAATGAAAGCACCAATTTGGTTTAGTGACAGATTATTTTTATCTATTTTAGAAAGTCATGTAAACTTAACCTGAACAAATATGTTCCCCTGCATGTTCTTCCGGAATTTCAAAGTTTTTCATTAATTAAGCATTTTTCCTAGAGTGTTGGGAAGCAAATAGTGTTCTATGCCAATGCAAGAAAAGCATTAATGAAAACGGAAAATAAAAGGAAGCCAAATCCGAGTCGTAAAAATGCTCTGCCTTATTTCATGGAAATGAGATGAAAAAGAAAAATATACAAACTGACTTTCCCCACAAAGTC
>CAUYPO010024299.1:0-19701 GCA_963574435.1 Cheirogaleus major
CACACACGCCTTAGTAGTCTCCTTCCCAATATCCCTTCTGTGCCCCGGGCAATGCGATTTGGTCAGTAGGTCTGACCTCTGGGCCCTGGAGTTCAATCCCTGACCCCACCAGGGAGAGGAGTGCCAGTCCTAATTCCCCCACGGGGAGCCCAAGCTTGGTCGATGTCTCTTAGCCTCAGGGTCTGCCCCGTTCTCCTCCAATGACCAGGCCAGCAGCACCTGGGAGGGCTGGCGGGAAGGGGGCTCCCCGTCTGAGTACCCCTCAGACAGCTGAAGGGCCCCAAAAGGGAAGGTCCTGTTCCCTGGAGATGCCTCCGGCTGGTGGCTATATTTTCTCTCTGGCAGCCGTGGTAGGGACGGGGGAGGGGAGAGTGCAGCAATATGGCGCCTGCCACGCGTTCGGGTCTGTGCACACGGAGGTGCCCTGAGGGAGTTGGGAACCTGGTGCCGCGTCCGCTACAGGCTTACCGCTCGCTGGCGGCGGCCATCTCTGGACTGGTGTCCGCAGGTCTCTCCAACCGCTGGGGCGCCCACCAGCAGTCCGAGATGCAAGGGAGGGGAAGTTAGCCGCTCCACCTACCCTTGCCACTGGTCTCCAAGCTGCTGGCTCGGGAGGTCTCTCCTTCCAGTTCTCCTCTGCAACCTCCTCCCGTGGAATCTCCCGTAGTCTCCGGTGCCCCTCCGTCCGACCCCCGTCCGATGTATTGTTGTTTGTTTGCTTCTTTCTTCTAATATCTTCTAGTAGCTGTCTTTTCTGTAGAGACACTCTGTCTGGTGGTGTTTCTAGTCCACCATCTTGCTGATTTTTCCTATATGGTATCTCTTAAAAGGGAAATCTATGGTGATGAAGAAAAGATTATTAGGAATTAGGGGTGCGTGAAAGGTGTCACCAAAAAGGAAGAGCAAAAGGGGAATATGGAATGATATACTTGTATTGTACCATGACTACGCTAGTGGCTACATGAATCTCTACATGTGTTAAAATTCACAGAACTATATACAAAAAAGTCAATTCTGCCGGACATTAATTTTAAAATAAATATTAAAATACCAAGCAATAATTGTAAAAGTAACAAAAAAATTGAAGGAGATTCCTAGATTTTATTCTCCATACGAATAAGAAAGCTTGAGTCTCATTTAAAGAATATCATTTTACTTATTAACATTTTTCTAAATGTAATATGTCATTTAGTCTGTTAGAAAAAGAAAGATACGGAGGGGGAGATGGAGGAAGGAAGAAAGGTAAGAAAAGAGAGGGAGCGAGAGAGAGAGGAAGGAAGGAAAACACAGTGAGAGATTGAGATTTCCTACAAACCAAATAGGATGACATTCTATACTTTTATGATTTCTTCTGAGTACAAACATTAACAATCAAGGTTGTGCGTAAAGTGAAGATACAATTATAAGCCAAATCCACTTTCTCTTATTCTTTATATGCTGATGTGATATCTTAAAAAGAGAAGAACAGAGAAGACAGTTTGCAAATGTGAATTGAGTGTCTTTTTCACTCATCTTTACATTTACAGCTCTACATAGCAGTCTAGACTCAGTAATTCAAACTTTCTGAATCTTCTCTTGATTGTGATAAGTCGTACTTTGCTGAGTTATCGTGGGAATTAAATAAGAAAACATACACAGATTTACCTATTCAGAATGTAACATTTAGTGGAACCAAAGTAATATAACTAAACCACCAAATAGAGTAGGTAAACAAATGTGGAGCCTAATTTAGCACAGAACAAAAATTCAAAGCATTTGAAAAGAATTCACAGTAGATAAATTGATTTGAAATGTCAAATAATAATGAGATTGGAATGACAGTTTCAACACAAATTTTCAAAGACATGATATTGTATGTTTACAAATAATGGGAAAACTTCCCACAGCATCTTCTTGTTTTTATTCTTGCAATTCACTCCTACATTCCCTTCCCCACCTTACACTGAAAAACACCTACAATGTAGTTTTTCACAAATTAACCAAAGTGGACTTTTAAAAATAAAATCAGGCATGCCTACATCGTTTCTCATGTACTCTAATGGCTACCATTCTCTTCTGGGATGAAAAAGAGAGAGAGAAAAAAAATGTCCTTCATGGCCCACAATTACCTCAAAGATTCAACTTTTTTTTTTTCTTTTCACTGTTTGTCCCCTTGCTCCTTATTTTCCAGCTGCAATCAGCTCTTTTCTGTTTTCCAGACATACCTAACTCATTCTTTCCACTGGGCTTCTGAACATGTCCACTCTGTAATATTCCTCCATGGTTCTTAGTATAGCTGGTTCACCATTATTCCTACAGAGGCTTCCTTAAAACCTTATTTAAACTTTTTCCAGTTACATCAATTCATACTTTGTATTTCATTTGTACAACTTACCATCTGTAATTACCTCGATTTTTATTTATATTGCTGTTTATTACATGCCATTCATAGAAAAATATAAGCTTCATTATTGAATGTCTTATTAACTCTAGCAGTTATAAGAATGTCCAACATAGAAGAGAGACATTTGTAGCATTAATTTTGTGGCTGAATTTCATTCACCCTTTTTTTTCCACTAGATAGCTTATCATTGAATGACCCTGAATATACAAGTGAAAAAACTAAAAGAATGAATTCCAGTTTTTAATAGTGTTTAGTCTAGGAAAAATACTAAATGATTAAAATATGCTCAATCAAAATTTGCTTTCTCTAGGGTGGTGCAAAGGCAATTTATGTAACCAAAGCATTTATACTCCTGTAATATTCTGCAATTTAAAAAAACACTAAAAATTGCTTTCAATGTAAATATTAAGACTATAACTCCATCTAATAAAATTTGAGTTCTGTTTAAATTTAGTCCTATTTAATGCAAGCTATCTGATCTAAGCTTATTGATTTCCTTTTCTTATAACCTAAATATATTATAACCTAAACTCTTAATTTTAGTATTCAAACACTCAAATTGTCACTGTAATAATCTATTTTAATTTGCAAAAATAGAGAAGAAAAGTCAAATTCGTGGCACCATTCTCCTCAAAAATGTGATTTTTTAAAAAATATTCTGTTGATTAAACTACAAGTGATTTAATCAGGAAATTAATTCAGGGAAATGGCTTCCCAGACAAAATGTATCAAATTAATTATTTTCTTAAGAGTGAATTACATTTAATTTTTCTTCTTTAATGGGTTAATGTTTAACAAATAAAATTTACTGAACGGCACTAAGTCTTTTGGGTTCAGATGCTCACATTCATGAGCTTGAGCTTTCTAGAGAAATAAGGATTTTATTCTCCCTTTATGCTTAACACCCTAGATGAATCTGTCTGTCATCTCTTTTAATTTAAACAGGCAACATTGAGTGTTCTTAACAATACATCTGACCCCTGAGAAACAGGATATATAGCAGCCCATTAATTAGTTGTTTGAAGTGAAGGGATATGGCACATCAAATATCATGCCTCTCTGCTCCATTGCACAGCACACCCACACCACATTGTCCATTTATATTTCTGACGACTACCAAAGAGCCAATACCCTTGAGAAACATCATAAGTTAGCAATTTGATTGATGTACATTAGGCAGTCAATGACTTGTTCTATCTAGAGTATTTTCCTTTTTGCATGAAGGAAAGATGGTCAAAATATGTATCAGACCTCGAATCAAATTAAAGCCCAGAAGATTTCATTGCCATTCTGCTTTTTGTTTCATACATAAATTTACATAAAATCGAGTTACTTAAGATTTCATATCTGTTTCAATTTTCTTTCCATTCTAGACATTCTCAAATGAAAAGCGGTTTTATAGAACACCACGTTAATTGTTTCAGGAGAGTAACACAATCAACTCAGCTATTTTCTAATAAGTTCAGGAGACGCTATTGTTCTTTGTGAATATTTTCCCTAGTTATGAATTTATAAATTATTCACATTCATAGTCACTAAAAGAAACATGAACAGAACGAGTGTTATCAAGAGGCAGCAAAGTGACAACTGGGAGCCCAGATCTTTCCTTTAATGTCTTTAGTAATCATTTGACCTTCAAGAAAATGATGCATAGAATCATTTCATGAGAATTAATAATTATACATCACTGAGCACTTTAAAGAGAGAGTTTTTGTTACCTTTTTTGTTATTTTTTTGGTTGGACACAATTAATCATTAAGACTGTTAATAATGTTAGGACTTACTATGTTAGGAGTAATCCAATTTATTAGAGATATCTAAAAGTTTGAGGGTTTCTGTCTGAAGTACATTTATAGAAGGTCATACTAATTCAATTTAATGACCTATATCTTGAATATCTATAGAGGCAGCAATTCTAGGCAAATTGATTCTCATTTTTAAAATATATTTCTGACTTCCTAATTAAACATATATCGCACAGGTAATTGTAGATTTTGCCCTAAATGCTTCATGCTAACCTACTGAACTAAAAATATATACATTTGATTGAAGTTTAAATAAATCCCTGTTGGGGGTGGTGTTGTATAAGGAATTCACTATTTTTGTCTATGACCCAATTGCTGCTCTTTTCCATCTCAATGACATGATCAGTCTCTATTTGGTATTAGGAATTAGGATCTACTGTTAAGAGTTCTCAGATATCTAATCAATTCATTTTTGCATTTTTATAATAATTCCTAAATTCATCAATACCACCATAGTACTCAGTTTTCCTCTTAGTTCTAGTTATATAGTTCTCTTGTACAGACACAGGAACCAGATATTTCTTTTCCCCTATAAAAATAATGCATTCTAAATCTTTCATTTTGCTGTTTAGAGACCCCTTAACATCCCTTTTTGACTATATGAATACATGTCTTTTCTGTTGAAACATAACCTAAGGGAGCAAATGTACTTATTTTTTATTATTCAAGAGGGTTAGTCTTATGTGCTAGTAGCTCATTATTCGTTTCATTCCATTCTGTCCTTCAGTTGAACTGAATAAAAGATGTTCAGAAAGATGAATCTTAAAAAGCAGAATAAGTTATCTCTTTAAGCAAATGAAATTCAGCTCACACCTCACTATAAACTCTGGAGGACAGTATAGCATTCTAATTTCAATCTACTGAAAAGTAATACTCCTCAAATATGCTAAGAATGAAAAAGTATTTTAATATAACATGACCCCTTTACCAGCTATTGCTTAAATATGTAATACAAGTATACCAATTACTTGGGAGTAGAGTGGAGTAGGGAGCAAGAACAAAACAAAATAAGCAAACAAACAAGGAAAAAAAGCCTGGCTTAGCTATATTTCAGGTTTACAAGACCTAAATCTTGCTGAAAATTATAATGCTTGGGCCTCTTTTCTCACTTACTAGCCGTATGCCCTTAAATTAAGCAATAGGCCACTATATGGTCTGTTGTGTCTTTCTTTCCTCCTACATTTTTATGCCTTCTAAATCAGTTTTTATGTTGTGTGTATTTTCATAGGCTAGGTCTTAGTATAGTGTTTTGCTGATAGAAAGAAATAAAAGCAAGGACTAAAGAAGGACATAGGTAAGGAGGCAGGGAGGGAGAATGGGCAGGAAAGAAACAAATTGGCACAATAGGCTGCCTATTTCATAAAGTTATTCTGAAGATGAAACAGTAAAATGAATGTAAAATGCCTGCAAAAAGAAAACATTATAGTCAAAGTTATTATTTATTACTTTTTGCTATATGCCAGGCATTATTTAAAATTATATATGTGTGTGTGTGCATGTGTGTGTAACCTAAGTCTTAGAACATCCCTATGAAACTGGAACTATATGCTCCATTTTACAGATGAGGAAATTGAGTCACTAGGAGGAAAAGTAAACTTTCTAAGGTCACAAAGCCAGAAAGTGGCAGAAACAAGATTTTGAACCAATCTGTCTAACCAAAGAATACCTAATTCTAATATTTCCTCTAAGAGATTGTTATTGTTTGATTTGGTTCTGAAAAAAATATATATTTAAACTATTAATACTTCAAATAAAACTAGGATATGAAATTTATAATTCATCAATTTTATTTCTTATCTTCCCTCAACTCTCTACATTTCAACAAGAAAGAAATAAGGGAGGGAAGGAGGGAGGAAGAAAAGAGGGAAGGAAGGAAAGAGTGAGAGAGGGAAAGAGGGAGAGAAAGAAGAAAGAAAGAAAGAAAGAAAGAAAGAAAGAAAGAAAGAAAGAAAGAAAGAAAGAAAGAAAGAAAGAAGAGAGAGAGATAGAAGAAGAGCAAAAAAGAGAAAAGGAAAGGAAAAGTTTCTCCTGCCTCTGGGAGCCCAAAGTCTTGAACTGCTTGTGGGTTCAAATATTTCTGATCATCACAGTATTGCAGACACCAAGTGTATATCATGAAATTTCAACTTACTATGTCTTGCATCAATTTTTTAAAAAGATAATTACATCATTCTTTTCTAGATTATTACTCAGATAAATTAATTTGGTTGTAGGTACTAGTTATTTTGAAGAGATCATTTTCAATGAAGCAAAAGAATGGTTTCAGCATACCCTAAGAAACTAGAAATATATCCCCAACTTTATGTAGTTTAGCTCTCTTCTTAAACTTTTCTAAATTATATTATTATTCTTACTTGTCAAAGTATAAAATGGAAATCTTTCCTTAGGTCTCTAGTCCTTGCTGGCCCCCTTAGGGGGGTGTGCATATATTCTCTATAAAAGATAGATTAAAAATCTCTAATTAGATTTTCTCCATCACACTGTAATTCACAACTCAAATGTCTTATATTGTGGATGGTTTACTTCATATTTTATATTTAAATATTTCCAGTTCATCTAAAATAGAGACAATAATTCATTTTGTACATATACATAGTTTAAAAAATAAATTACTACAAATAGAATTGAAGCTCCCTTTGTGCCACTGCTCAATCTCATCTGAATTTCCCTTTATCCTCACAAACAATGTTAGTAAATCTGAGGGTTACATTCCTATTTAAAAAAATAAATTTTTATAGATGGTATATTTTTGAATTTAAAAATATACTATTATCATATCAAATATAATCTTCATATTGAATATAATCATATTGAATATAATCTTCACCAAATTTTCAGTCAACATTATTGATAAATTCTATATTCTGTTAAACATGTTAAAAATTTTGCCATTAAATAATTATTTAAATCTATAAGAAATTGGTAATCTTTCATCTTCTTCAGCTATATGTCTGTTCATTTCTCTTTATCTATCAAATCTTCTGAAAAGTGTTTTCTACAACTGCTTTTACTACATCTACCCTCACCTCCTACTTGTTTCACCTCACATTTTGCTGTGTTCACTCCATCATTCTTTCTAAGATTATCTATTACTTTTGCTACATTCAATGAGTAAATTTAGACATCATTTTACTTAATTTTTAGCATCATGCAGTAGTAATTATTACCCCTTTCTTCTCGATGGATTATCTTTTGATCATTTCTACACTGAGGTTTACACCACTATCTTGAAGCAAAGACATAAACCAAATCCTGTCACTTCTTGATAAAAATTTACCCCAAACTCCCAACTCATTCAGAGGCTTTTAACCTAGCCTATCAGGTACCCAATTACTACAACCATGTAATTTTTCTCCAGGACACCTTTCTGACCTCATATGCCACCTCACCTTTCTTTATTCACTGGTTTGCAACTACTAGTCTCCATACTCCAGTAGTGAATATGCCAATCACGCCTACTGCTTTACATTTACTCTTCTCTGTGGTTTGAAATTTTCTGCCTAATATATCTGAACACCTTCCTTTATTATTATTTCATTCAGGTATGCTCAAATGCTTCCATATCTAAAAGAGTACCCTACTTCATCCCAGTGCTTCCCATGCTATTAGCCAGCTTTAATAATCTTGATAGTCTTATTGCCACTAACATAATATATGTTGACTTATTTGTATTCTGTTTGTTCTCACCTAAATATACATTCCAGGAGAGCAGGGATTTATTTCTCAGCTGTATTTGTACCACCTAGGAAATTTCTTGGCACATAATAGGAACAAAACAAATATTTGTGGAATGAATTGAATGAATGAATGAATGAATGAATAAGAAAATAGTCATTAAGGACTTTCCAAAGTGTAAGTATTTGAATATGACAATTGCAAGAGGATACAGATCTCTGAATAACGGATAAATAGAAAACAAAGATAATGACCTGGGTTTTACCTATTTAATATTTTAATCAAGATAGATGATAGAAATTGTACTACACTGAAAGTGCTTCTGGGAATCTGCGAATAGAGGTTTATATAATTTTATCATGAAGATGATAATTATGCATTCATTCTTTATCCACTACTAATTTTTTTTGAAAATATAAATGTATTTGAATGCATAAACATTTAAATTTGTACATGTTAAGATACCATAAACAAAAGCCCAAATCCCCAAACAAAACAAACCAAACAATAGTCTAGAAAGATATTTGCAACACATATGAAATAAGGTTATAGGTACATAGGTTAATGTTCTTGTGTACAAAGTGATTTCACAAATTGACAGGATAAAGTAAATCAAATTAATTTTTAAAAAATAGGCAAAGCTTATGCACTGGCAATTCATGGAAAAGAACATGTAAATGGCTTATAAGGACATGAACAATGCTCACCCTGACTAGCCAGGGAAATAAAATTAAAGCAACAGTAAGATCAACTTTTCACTATCTAGATTAGCAAACATTGCAGAAAGCAAAAATATCTGTTCATGGAAAGGAGAAAGGCAAATAGGTGGTCTCATACATTGCTGGTGGAGAGATGAACTACTAATGGTTTTGGAAAGCTACCTAACAATATCTCTTTAAAATGTTTTGTTTATTTTTTATTTCAAAATATTACAAGAGTACAAACGTTTTTGGTTACATGAATCACTTTCGTAATACTTGAGTTGGGGTTGTACTTGTGCCCATTACCCAGATAGTGTTCATTTGTACCCCTTAGGTAAGTTTTTGCCAATCCCCTCCTCCCCTCTCCCCCCTGCTTGATTTCCACTGAGTTTTACACACATGTATGTTCATCAATTAGTTCCAATTTATTAGTGAGTACATGTGGTATTTGTTTTTCCATTCTTTATATACTTCACTTAGGATAATGGTTTCCAGTTTCATCCAAATTCTGCAAAAGGCATTAATTCATCCTTTTTTTATGGCTGAAAAGTATTCCCTAGTATACACATGTCATATTTTGTTAATTCACTCATGAATTGATGGACATTTGGATTGATATTACATCCTTGCCATTGTGAATTATGCTATAATAACCATTCGAGTGCAGGTGTCTTTTTGATAAAATGACTTATTTTCCACTGAGTAAATGCCCAGTAGTGGATTGTTGGATCAAATGGTAGGTCCACTTTTAGTTCATTGAGGAATCTCCATACTGTTTTCCATAAAGGTTGTACTAATTTGCAGTCCTACCAACAGTGTACAGACTTCCCTTTCTCTATGCTAACGGGCCAGCATATATTGTTTTAGGACTTTTTAATGAAAGCTTTTCTAACTGGTGTAAGGTGATATGTCATTGTGGTTTTAATCATCATCCTTGACGAATAGTGACATTGAACATTTTTCCATGTTTATTGACCATTTGTCTATCTTCTTTTGAAAAGCCTCTGTTTATGTCTTTTCCTCACTTTTTAATGGGGTGGGTTTTTTTTTTCTTGCCAATTTGCTTGAGTTCTTTGTAGATTCTGTTTATTAGCCCTTTATTGGATGCATAGCTTGAAAATACTTTCTCCCACTTTGGAGGTTGCCTATTTGCTCTGTTGATTATTTCTGTAATATTCAACTTCTATGCAGAAGCTTTATTATTTAATCAAATCCCATTTATTTATTTTTGTTGTTGCTATGATTACAACTGGGGCCTTGTTTATAAATTCTTTGCCTCGGCTGATCTAGAAGAGTTTTTCCTACATTTTCTTCTAGAATTCTTATGGCTTCATGCCTGACATGTAAGTCATTTATCAATCTTGAATTAACTTTTGTGAGTGGTGAGAGATATGTATCTTGTTTCATTCTTCTTCATGTGGCTATCCAATTTTCCCAGGACCATTTATTGAATAGGTCTTCTTTTCTCCAGTATGCTGTTGTCTGCTTCGTCACAGATCAGTCAGCTTTATGTGCATGGTTTTACATCTGGGCTCTCTGTTCTGTTCCATTGGTCTATGTCTCTGTTTTTGTGCCAATACCATGCTGTTTTAGTGATACCACAGAAATACAAAATACCATCTCTGAATACTATGAAAATTTCTATGCACCTCTTGAAAATGAAGAGGAAATGGACAAATTCCCAGAAACACATAATCTTCTAAGATTTAGCTACTAAGTTAAATTATTTATATACATTGTATAATTTCATAGTCTTGATTCACTTTCTTGCTAAATCAAAATAAACCTGGTCTTGAGAAACTGCATTTTGACATATAATGTGCATGTCATTCTAACCTCAAGTTTAAATTTTTCTCTTTCCTATGTAAATGGGTCACATCACGTAAAAGGACGATTTTCAAATCAATAGACTACAAAAGTGGTCCCCTTCCAAATACACAAAAGTTTAAGGAATTTGGTTAAAATATATTTTGATAGAAAGCACAGGGTAACTAAGCTTACAGGAAGCTATGAGATTCATAATTAAAAAACAAAGGGAGAGGGAAAGGGGGAAAGTAAAAGTGACTATTTTCAAGACTCCCCCTCCTCTCACGTACATGCTCATGTGCATACGTGCACACACACACACAGCTACACAGACTTGTTAATATATCTTGAATTTGGGTGATGCCTCCTAAAAATCAATAGACAAACTCTGTTGGAACCTACATGGATCAAGAAAATTGAAACATTTCCTAGTCAGTAGTTGGGACTGCACATATTACTATGGAGTACCTGATCAGGAGAGTCTAACAGTAATGATGACATTCCACAATGCACATTCCTGGTTGGAAAGAATGTCTCTTTTCTTACTGGATTTAGCCTTAAAAGACTGCAACTACTTACAACTTTATATCTTCTCTACACAAATAATGGCATCTCTAGGATGTTAAAAATGTCTATGATCTCTTCCTATTGCTTTTTATTTTTGATACTGAATAAAATGTGAAAGATTTCCACAGTTATTGAAACAAAGATCATTTGCTTCTCTAAGTTTGAGTACACAGAGAAAACACAAGTGCACACATTATAAAACACTGCAGGTTTGAATATAAAAAATAAATAATAATGATTAACATTTATTCCACAGTTAATTTGGGTCAGGTATTATTTTGAACATCTTAAAGATATTAAGTAATTTATTCATTTTCAAAAAAGTCATTTAAATTAATACTTAAAATTCCAAAGATGATTAATTCAAAATCGTATTTGTTTTTAGGCCATACATATAGATATGGATATAGATATGAAGAGATATAGATATAGTTACAAATATATAGATAATTGTTTTATATGTAAGCATTAGTAAAATAGAAAATGAAATGAAACATGGAAAGTCATGCCTAAATCATATTTTAAATGTTAATTTAAGAAAAGCATGTAATTATGGAAAATATAGGTAAGTACCAAAATAAAATGGATACAGCTTAATGAAAGAGACAAACATAAAACATTTGAGTCAGATTTTCCACTTCATAGATGAGAAAACTAATACATAGGAAGTTATATAAGTTGCCCACAGTCAAGGAAAAGAAAAAGAATTCATACCCAAAACAGTTAACCTAAATATAAAACACTTCTATAAATAAGAGTAAGGAAAAGAAGCACAAAGTTGTAGATTCGAGATGAATACCTTCAAACCTTCAAAACAATAAGGTTGTTGATACAGGAAAGTTTAAAATAATACACAGAACACTAAAATTTTTATTTGCATTATCAGGGAAATTTTAAAGGATATAATTGCTAAAAAGTAACAACCTGCACACCAGAAAGAATCTTTAGAGATTAAAATACAGTTTTGAATAATACAACCAGAGTAGCAATACAGAGCAGCAAAACAATGGACAGATCATAAAAAATGTTGAGAAAACCGAGAAAATGAGAAAGTACAAGATTAAAAGAAATAACAACTAGAAAAATAAAATGGCAAGCACAGGAGTAGGAACATTCAAGGAAATAATAAATATTATTTCTATCAGCTGAATAAGTATTGAAAGTTGAACAATTTGAGATAAAAAGGTCCACAGAGTACCAATCAATTCTAATAAACCATCTTCTGGACCTTCTGGGGCAGTAGAGTGGCCCCCACAGCTTTTCTAGGCAGGGATAGGACTCCTGAGTTCTGAGAGGACCTCTTCCCCTGACTTCACTAGGAATGAAACTAGTGGGGACTCTTTGCTATGACCCTGCCCCTTACATCTGTTCTCCCCTTGGGTCTGGTCCCTGTGGGATGGAGTCCCCTGCCTGCAACTTCCCTTGAGTGGATTCCTATAACCACAGAAGCTCTCCTGGACATCCTTCGAAACTTATATGGAGGCTTGCATGCCCCACAGCTTTCCTGGATTCAAGGTACACTGTGCAGGAGCCTGCTGAAACAACACCTGTGCCAGCCGAGGATTGTGGTGCCATAATTATGTCCTGTGATGTTAGGATGCACAGAGCAAAGCACACTGATGAGAACTCACAAGCACTGGAAACCTCTTCTTTGAAATCATTCTGATGATCTCTGGATTGCCTTCGGGATTACTCTTCCATTGTCTGAACAATAGCTTCTACCTTCTGTTGAAATGGCTGACTAGTCTCCTTATCAAATGTTCATTTGGCTACAACCTTATTTTTTCCCCCAATGGGCTTTCTCATTTTTTTAATATGAATAAGCCAAACATGTTATGAATCTTTAAGATCTGCTTCTCTTTTAACTAACAATTCTGTCTTTAAATCCTTTTTATCTTCTTTCATTTTACTACAGTCAAGAAGAACCATGCTACTCTTTCAACACTTTCTTAGAAATTTCCTTAGCTGAAGACACAGTTCATCACACACAAATATTACCTTGCACAATACACTAGAACACAATCCAGCCAAGTTCTTTGCCACTTTAGAACAAGGACGGCCTTTTGCCATTCTGTCAATATCCAACAACATGTTCCTCATCTCTATCTGAGACCTCATCAGAATGTCTTTTACCATCAGTATTTCTAGCAACATTCTGTTCAGGATTTCTGAGGTATTCTCTGAGAAGATTTAGGCTTTCCTCTTTTTCTGAGGCCCTCCAGAGTCACCCCTAATAGTCCATTAATGGCAATTAGCCTTTTCCTAGCATGAACTCCAAAACTCTTCCAGCTTCTACCCATTACCTAGTTGCAAAGAACACAGGATCTTTATCTTAAGTAAATATTTCCTATCTGATGTTCAATTTATCAGAACTTCTTCAACAGTGTATGAGAGTCTCCATTTCTCTATGTGTTGTCAGATGTTAATATTTGCCAATCTGGTATATAATATTATATCTAATTATTTATTAATACTTCCTTGACTATAATTATATTTGAACATTATCTTATAAACTTATATTCTATGTGTTTTATATTCTCTGAATATGCTGAAATACCCTCTCAAGTTTCTGCATGTCCTGCTTATTCTTATTTTGCAAGTTCTTAGCACAAATGACATTGCTTTAGAGAGGCCATCAAAAATCATCCTATATGAGCCTTCTAGTTATTTTTTGCTCATCTCCTTGAAAATGTCTTTCATAACACTGATCACAACCTGTACTGTCTTGCCTAATTATCTGTTATTAGTTTACTGCCACTCTTTCTCAAATTGTAAATCCATGTACTCCATGTGGACACATATTATAACTCTCTTTTTATGCTGTACTCCAATGTCCAAAAGGACCTCACACATAGCATTTATTAAATAAGTAATTCTTGCATAAATAAGTTAATTAATCATAAAAAATTATGTGCAAACTGTAGAAAATTTACCCCAGAACATAATTTCCATGAAAGGAGAAAGTTTGTTCTAATAATTATTGACCTAAAACAGTACTTGTCATTTAAATATATTTAATAAATATTTATGGAATTGAATTATCTTTTGGTTGCTCAAAAGTTGTTTTGGTATAGCTGCTGTTTAAATCTAAATAATATATAGTTGAAATTGCTAAAGAGAATATTTATAGGAAGAGCATAATTTTCCAATTAAAATAAACATCCAGTGTTATATTACACATACACATATGCATGCACACATGCACACTTTAGCTCAGCAAACATAATTAGAGGTCTAATCTCAATCATGGTAAAAATTTTCCTTTAAACAAGAAAAAAATTAGGAAATAAAATGCAAAGTCAATATTAACATGCTAAATCTGTTTGGATGGACAACTGAATGAGATTTGAAGGATCATTTTTACAGCCTTCCTAATCATTATAAAATAACTCAGTGATGTTAGCAAGCACATGAAATATCTCACAAATGAGTTGACACTTTGCAGGTAGCAATTATTGCCTTAGGTAGAAAGTTTAAATGTTTGCTTTCCTTTTATGCATCATGAAAGGGGAAAGGTCTTCCTATAAGTAAAAAAGATAATGATGTTTACACAAAGATTATAAAGAGCCATATTTCTTTGACAAACTCCCTGAAATCCTAGCTAAACATCAAAACACTCTTCTACAAAGCATATAAAAATAATGTGTGATCTGAAGATGGAGGGAGTTGTACTACAAAATCTCTAGTGCTAGTACAGCTTTTCCAAATATTACTCATTCTTTATTCCTTCCTTCCTTCCTTTTTTTTTTTTTTGAGCAGATACATTAGAACAAAGAAGGCCGATTATATTCCTTTCTGTAGGCAAAGAAGAGAAGTTGATCAAACTGCTAAACATTATTTATTCATGTTGGCTTACATATATAAATATCAGTTTCTTATTGTTTAGCTCGTTCTATATATTTCACAGTTGTATACTTCTGAATATACCAACAGCTTGGCTATAGCTAACACAAGCGTAAGCATTGCTACAGGGGATCTTTTTTGTTAATTGAAAAATAGAGTTTGTGAGAAAAAAAATTAATTCAGCTCCACTTTCCTAGGCTAGGAATTTGGCTTAACTCAGCTTTTTATCATGCATCTTAAATTCTCCCAGGACAGCAAAATATCTTAGGCATTACCTCAAACTGATGTCAGGGACACAAAATTACAAATGGAAACCTACACACAAATAATCTTCTAAGCCTAAGCTTAGAACTGGCAGTTTTTTTTGTTTCAGTTTCTTGACCAAGAACACATACATAAAGCCAAGAAGTGAAGTAGGTCACTCTACTCATGATGGGAGGACACTGTCATAAACTAGGGAAAAGTTATGGATACCGACCATAGAAAGATGAAAGATGGGTGCTTGGACCACTTTTTTTGTAACTCCTTTCCAGGAATGTGAATCTTGTTTTATGTTAGCATAGATTAGGTCAAACAGAACATTTCAGAGCATTTAGGTCTTTTCACTGTCAGATGCATGGGTCTGGACTCCTACATTAGGGTAATACCTACATTGGAAATATCATAGATTATATTAGAGACAAATTATTTCATTTCAGTTGCTGCTAATTTTGCTGATTATAAATACTATTTTCAGAGTCATGTGATTAAAATATAACTTACTAAGTAGTTGATAAAAATATAGTAATATAATTCACCATTAGTGCAAAGAAATCCAGATTAAAAATTACATCCATAAGTAATTGATTTAATAAACTGCTTTAAAAACAATATGCTCACAGTCTTCCCTTAACTGGAATTAAATAATTATGTGTCATTTTGTAATCTTATTTATTTCTAGGAAAAACATGCAGCATGAGACTGTGAGATGTGCATAATTTTCTGTATCTGTATTTATACAATAATCTCTAACAGTTTTAATATATCTTAGTAAATTGAAGTTCTATTTGACACATACTCCAGAATTAAATTCTATGATTTAAAGAGTGTGACATATGCTAACTCCTATATTATATAGTCGTCAATACTGACTTAACCTAAAACCTCTATTAAATGTTAAAAAGACATATGATTTTAATTAATGCATTATCTAATGTGTTTGTAGAAAACAAAATATCTTTCCCCAATGAAGTAAGTAGCCCCTTGGTTTGAAATTCTAAATAATGCTGTTATGGCAGGAGGTTTAGTCATAAAGTCTGCATAATTTCTGAAATCATATGGGGAAAGAGAGCCATACAGACATTTACACAAAAACTTGAAAAGTACATTACTTCAGAAATATATATACTATAGTATATATATACTATAGTACTCTTTTTTGCAGGGAAACTCAGAATTCTAACTTTGCCTTATATTTAGTTTTCTTTCAATGTAGTGAAAGGCTATTATTTTTTCCTTTGACCAATGCAGAAATTAAGGCAGGGAATTAAAGTAAGTGAATGAGATCAAGTATCAATGCAATACAATTGTTATGTATGTATTAATGAAGTCCTCTTTTAGCTTATAGAAAAGGAATGTAATGTATGGATTAAACTTAGTAATATTATATGAGCCAGTCAATGTGTGATTGGAGCCAGGAAATTATGAGTGATCTTGCTTTGAAACTGCATATGGGATACTGAGCAAAGGGTGGGAAAGAAAGCTAACTTTCTGATAAAATATTTGTATTTGTGGATAAGCAATTTAAATGTCCCTATAATACTATTTTTAATCCTCAAATAATATTACCAGATAGGTATGTTTATAGCTACTTATAGAAAAGAACACTGATAACACAGTAAAATGATCACTATATTTTTTCTCTTTTTACTTTTAATTATCATTAATGCATAATGGTTGTATATCTTTATAGGGTACATGTGATATTTTGATAAGGCATACAATGTGAATTTATCAAAGCAGCATAATTGGGGTATCAATCACCTCAGGCCTTTAACATTTCTTTGTCTTTTTACTGGATTATTTAGGTTTTGGATTTCTTCCAGGTTCAATTTTGGTAAGTTGTATGTGTCTAGAAATGTATCCATTTCTTCTAGATTTTCTAATTTATTGGCATATATTTGCTCATAGTAGTCTATAATGATCCTTTGGATTTCTATAGTGTCAGTTGTAGTGTCTCCTTTTCCATCTCCAAATTTATTTGTTATTCTCTCTTTTTCTCTTTGTCTGACTACAAGTGTGTCTATTCAGTTTATCTTTTAAAAATAACATTTATTTGTTCTATTGACTTATTTTTCTAGGTTTTTGAGATATAACATTAGGTTGTTATTTTGAAGCTTTCTACTTTTCTGATGTAGGCATTTATTGCTATAAACTTTCCTTTTGTTACTGCTTTTATTATATTCCATGTGCATGTGTTTTGATATGTTCTGTTTTCATTCATTTATTCAGAGAAATTTTTTAATTTATTTCTAAATCTCTTCTTTGACCCACTGATTATTCAGGAACACATTGTTTAATTTCCATGTGTTTGTATATTTTCCAATGTTCCTCTTGTTATGGATTTCTAGTTTTATTCCATTGTGTTCAGACAAAATTCTTAGTATGATTTCAACTTTTGAAATTTTTGAGACATGTTTTGTGGCCCAACATATCGTCAATCCTTGGGAATGGTCTATCAGGTGAAAAGAAGAATATATATTGGGCAGCTGCTGGATGAAACATTCTGTAAATATCTATTAGGTCCATTTGGTTTATAGTGCAGATTAAGTTGAATGTTTCCTCACTGATTTCTGTCTAGATGATCTATCTGATGCTGAAAGTAGAATTTTGTGGTCTCAAATCATCATTGTATTTGGGGTCTATCTCTCTCTTTAGCTCTAATAATATTTGCTTTATATATCTGGGTGTTGGCTGTTTATATATTTATAATTTTATATCTTCTTAGTGAATTGAATCTTTTATCACTTTATAATTCTTTCTTTGTCTCTTTTTACAGTTTTTGTCTTGAAATCTTTTTTATCTGAAAAAAATAGTTATTCCTGCTCATTTTGGTTTCCATTTGCATGAAATATCTTTTTCCACTGCTTAATTTTTAGTCTATGTATGTCTTTATAAGTGAAATGTGTTTCTTGTAGAGAACATATGATTGGTTTTTTTAATCTATTCAGATACTTTATGTCTTTGATTGGAGAGTTTAGTCCATTCATATTCAATGTTGTTATTGATACGTAAGGACTAACTAGTGACATGTTGTTTGATTTCTGATTGTTGTGTGGTCCTCTTTTTCTTTCTTTCTTTCTTCTTATCTTGCTTTGTTAAAAGTGATTTTCTCTGGTAGTGTGTTTTAATTTCTTGCTTTTTATTTTTGTGCATCTGTTGTAGGTTTTTGATAGAGGTTGCCATGAGCCTTGCAGAAAGTTTTTTATAACTAATTATTTTGAACATATGACAACTCTGCTTACAAACTAACCAAAAAATAAGCAAAGAAATCTAATAGAAATTCTATCGTTTAACTCCATTCTCCCAACTTTTTAACTTTTTGCTGTTTCCATCCACACCTATTTATACTATGTATCTATCAAAAAGTTGCTGGGTTATTTTTTTTATTTCAAGAAAATATGAGAGTACAAATGTTTTGGTTGCATTTTATATCTTTGCCTCTCCCTAGCAAGGGCTAGAGGTATGCCCTTCCCCTCTACAATGCTCACCACTCCCTTAGATGTGGGTCTACCCTCCCAACCCCCAAATCCCTGGAGAGCACCACCACCATTTGAGCACCATAGTGTTAATCAGTCAGTACCAATTTGAAGGTGAGTACATGTGGAGCCCATTCTTCCAATCTGTGTCACCTCACTTTGGATAAAGGGCTTAAGCTCAATCCAGGATAATGTAAGTGGTGCTAGCTCACTGTCGTTTCTTAGAATTGAGTAATATTCCATTGTAAACATACACCAAATTTTAATAATCCACTCATGAATTGATGGGCACTGGGGTTATTTCCACGTCCTTGCAATAGTGAATTGTGCTGCCATAAACATTTGGGTGCAGAACCTTTATTATAGAATGTCTTTTTTTTTACTCTTTTTTTCAGCATATTATGGGGGTACAAATATTACGGTTATGTATATTGCCCATGCCCCCCTCGAGTCAGAGATTCAAGCATGACCATCCCAGAAATGTTGCACATCTCACTTATTATGTTTGTATATACCCATCCTCTTCTCCCTCCCTACCTGCCCAACATCCAATAAATGTTATTCCTATATGTCCACTTAGGTGTTGATCCGTTAATACCAATTTGCTGGTGAGTACATGTGGTGCTTGTTTTTACATTGTTGAGATACTTCACTTAGTAGAATGGGTTCCTGTTGGGGGCTTGCCATATAATTGTGCAGCTTAAGAATTAATCTTAGGAGAAAGAGTTCATGCCCAGCCCAGAGCGGCATGAGAGTCATACATTCCGGCCAATGTTCACCTAACAAACAGGGTTGCTGCTTGAAGGCATAACAAAGAGTTTGAGTTTCTGCACATAAGCAAATGTTTCCCAGCCCCATAGCCCTAGGGGTCTGGAGGCCACTTGATAAACATCTTGCCCTTATGGGTACTGCTTGAGCTCATGGGATGGCCTGTTAGCCAGTGATGGGTAAGATCCTTCGTGCAGGGGACAACCTAAAACAGGCACAGCCGCAGGGGGCCAGGCCAAAAGGGATGGGAACAAAGTTCCCCTTTGTGGCTGCATTGCTTATCTGTGCTTATCTCAAACTCTGGCTTATGGCCATAGGCTTAAGCAACCCATTAAGACCCCGAGTCATGGGACATCTGTGTCCTTAGGCTACGTGTTCCGGAATCTATGGCCATTGCTGCAATGCCTGGGTGGTCA
>CAUYPO010024302.1:0-20667 GCA_963574435.1 Cheirogaleus major
CCTGTAGTCCCAGCTACTCGGGAGGCTGAGGCAAGAGGATTGCTCGAGCCCAGGAGTTTGAGGTTGCTGTGAGCGAGGCTGATGCCACGGCACTCACTCTAGCCGGGGCAACAGAGTGAGACTCTGTCTCAAAAAAAAAAAAAGGCCCACAAACCTGAGCCCATGAAAAACGAAGCTATCAAACAATGAAAAAATGTGTAAGCAAACGCCTTTTACATTTTTAAGTTTGTTTTTTTAAGGGTGGCCTTTATTACTCACCAAACTATTTGATTTTGTTGTTTCTGATCTCACAACCATCCACTCATCAATACTTGAAGCATGGGAAGAGCTAGTTAAACCAACAGACAATTTTTTTTTTTTTAGTCTATCTGGAGAACTATTGTATTTGTCAGCCAGTTAAAAATATTTATTGCGCATTTACTACATTGTGAACATTGTATTAGTGCTGACCCAAGTGATCAAAGACAGAGCAGAGTAATATTTCCATCAAACTACAGATCCATTGACCAGGGGATTCTAAACCCTGGCTTGGTTGCTGCTCTGCCTCCTGAAAGGTCCAGGGTTACCTTCTCAGACCTGCATAAAACAAAGCCAGGCAGGTGTACCTTCTGTGGTTCCCTGGCAGACCCTGGGGCAATAAGAGGAAGTAGGCAGTGACAGAGTACTGAGCAGGAAGTGAGGAGGGTGAGGCTTATGGGTAATTTTTCGTGTCTGCAAGCTTTCCCAGATTCTTCCTTTTCCAATGCAGAGACTATTGCAATGCATTTCCCATTCAGCTGGGAAATGCATCACACGCCCAAGTAGGCCCACCTGCTTTCCTGCATTTTGTATCTATTTCATTACAGGTTTCATCAGACAAGTGACCACGGACACACAAGACTAAGAGTTGAGATGCCAGTCAGGCATCTTGCTGTTCATGCTTAAAGGTGCCCAGGAAAAACCTGAGTGCCTGAGGCAACACAGCAGAAGCCTGTCATACACAGGAATGGATACTACTAGGTCGACATCAGTAGGGCATTCTCCAACACAAGGGAAAGATATTCAAGGACTGCCACACATCAGTAATTAGCAGTGTTGTGTCTGTACTGGCACTTCTGTGCTCTGCCTACATGGCTGATTAGATTAGTGCCTCCTCTTCTGCCAGCATTGGCAGCACTATAGGAATCATGGCACAGAGTTACACTTTATTTACTATTCTTTTGCCTCAAACCCCTGATGAACACTGCAAGCCCCAGTTAAAAGAACCAGGTTCCCTGTAAGAACAGAAAAGATGACACAGAGGTTGTTTGCTTTATCCTTAATATACTCACACAGGAAAGTCAGGAAGATGCAGGAAACCGTACTTAGGCCAAAGCAACAGAAGTTAGTTGGGGTTATGGAAGAGACGGCCAGGTTCTGGTCTATCCCCAACTCCTGCTCAACTCGACACTATCAACTAATCTCCATAAAATAGAAAAATAAAATCCCTGTTTACTACAGATTGAATTGTAGTTTGAGAAATCTGGAGTGAGTTGGCAGAGCTGGCAATCTAGAGAAAATTCAAAGTGTGCAAACTGGATATGGAAATTAGTGAAGCTTTAACTCCCATCTCCACAAATGTCATTCATGCAATTCTACATCTGCCCAGGAAAGCCATCGATCTGCCACCAAAATGATGCATCTGGCCCTGTGTTAAAGGACGAGGTACTCCTCTCCAACAATCCCCCACACACTGTGCCACAAATCCCAGAGAATCACTTCCAAGGCCCATCTTCCTGCACTGTTCCAACAAACACCACAAGTCACCCACCCACAAACAAGCCCCTTTCAAGAAAACAAATGCTGGCGACAATGCAAGGAGCTGCTAAAAGTTTCCAGCTGCCCTGCAGAGCTCGTTCCCGCTCAAACATCGCTCAGTTCCCTCACCATTCACGCGATCAAGCGTACTGCATTTCCCAATATAGCAGGACCAGCCCTGGTTGTGAAAAAGTTGATTTAAAACTTCATCTTCCTCACACCCAAACGACCAGATTCATCTTGGGCTGCTTGTTTTGCTTGCTTCGAATCCCCAAACTTCAAAGTAATTTGCACCAATGCTGAAATTACCAAGGGTTCCTAACAGGCCCCCCAAGCCTTCGTAAGAGTTGGCCAAACCTAAGGATGCTGGCTTGGGGGAAGGAGTGGAGGAAACGATGTCGAGCCCCTTCCCTGCGGGAGTTCAGCCCACCCAAAGGGTCCGCAGGGCCATCTCCCACCCTGGGGGGCGGACTGGATGAGGAAGCCCCCACCTCCACTTCCCCGCGTCCCTTCAAGCCACAGGTGCCAAGCCCCTCCAGGACACGGGAGGAGAGAGAGGCTGAGGGAGGGATGGAAGGAGAAGAGAAATTTCCCAGTTGCCAGAAGGCAGGTAAAACGGGAGAAAGTGGGGCGAAGAAGGGTGAGGGAGAGGGCGACCTCACTCCGAGGAAATTTCCCAGGAGGAAAGGGGCAGCAATGGGGGAGAGGATCCTCGGACGCGGTGAGGAGTCTGGGAGTTGCTGCCCCACCAGGACCTTCTCCTCTCCCCTGTACAACCCCCTGCCCTCCCCATCACCTCAGGATCTCGCGGACCCAGCAAGGTCGGCCGCTCGGCCTCAGCCCGGCCAATTTAGAGGAGCCTGGCCCGGGCCCGCAGGTCTCCCTGCACCCGCCTCCCTCCCCAGGGCCCCGGGCGTCCCGCACTCACCATGAGCACGGAGCCGCGCACCACCTCCGACACGCTCTGCCGCAGCTCTGCCGCCGTGCCCGGCTTGCTCAGCGCCCGGGTGAACTTCCGAGTCTCCGCCGAGGCGGGGAGCAGCTGGGGCTGCGACATCCTCCCGCCGCCGCCGTCTCCTCCTGCTCCCGCGGTCCGGCCGCGCCGCGCCGCCGCCAGGTGCGCCCTCAGCGGCCGGCCCGCTCAGCCCGCGGTTCCCGGCGCCGCCGCCCGCCGGCTCCCCCCGCCGCTCGCCGCGCGTCAGGCCGCCGCAGCCCCGGCCGCGCCCTCCGCTCGGTGTCACGCCCCGAGTCGCCCTCCTCGGCGTCCGCCGCCCCCAGCACTCTCAGCTGCGCCCGGGTTCGTTCGGGGCGACCGTGCGTGTGGTGGCGGCGGCTCCCCCATGCCACCAGCCTCCCTCGGCTGCCGCTCGCCGGGCCGCCTCCTCGGGGCGGGGTGTCCGGCGCGGCGCGGGGCGGGGCGCCTGGCGGGCGGAGGAGGGGCTGGCGCGGCCGGACGGCACGGACTGCGAGCCCGGCAGGTCGGCGCGCCCGGGCGGAGGAGCCAGGCGGCTAGACCCCCGGCGGGGAACGGGGTTTCGGGAGCGCCTCCGCTCCGGGCCGTTTCTTCTCCAGCAGCACGTCCGAAGACCCGAGTCGAGGGCCTGTGCAGGGATGGAGCAGGGCGGGGTCTCGGGACCCTCCCCCGGACACCAGGTTTCCTGCCCATGGAGCCCAGCCGCGCTCGAGGGGACCCCGAGGTCACCGGCGGGGTCGGGGCTCAGTGGCACCACGCCCGCCTGTGCGCCCAGGGCCTCTGAGGGGACAGAGGTCTCAGGAAAGTGGCCTTATTTATGCGGCACGGAGAGGGCACGGGGCCCTACGGAAACCTCGGCCGGGCGGACCTGGACAGAGCGCCCCTGCCCGGGACCTAACGTGAGGCACGCACGCACCCGCAGTGGCGCTGCTCGGCCTCGGGCCACCACCATTCGGCCCCTGGAGGCATCGGGCTAGCGGCGGGACCAGGCCGGCAGCGGCCGGACGGGCGTGAGAGACACGCACACTCCGGCCCGCCAGGACTGCCTGCTGCGTCACCTTGGACGTGGGCAAAACTTCTGAGCCTCGATTATCTCGTCTGTAACCTGAGGAGAGTAGCCCGGAAGGCGTTTAAGTGACGCGGTGGCCCTGGCGGAGGCCGATACGGCCCGCCTGCCGCCCCAGTGCGGCCGGACCTCCAGGCGTGGTGTCCGGGAACTCCGGGACGCGCCGGCTTGCGAGCCCACCGTGACTCAGAGCTGGCGGCTGCTAGTGACAGCCACCCTGTGAGGAACTTATCACACAGCCTCTGCCGCTTTCCTACCCCTAAGGGACCCCGGTGGCCCCAGCGCCTTTTTCCCTCTCTCCCGAGGAAACCCTGCGTAGCCTAACCCTGACCCGGCCGCGGAAAAGGCGCGCGGGGCGGGGGGAATTTACACTGGGCCCACGGCGCATGCTCAGTGGTCTGGCATAGGGAGGGTTCCCATGACGGGGAGCCTGGTTTAAGAGCGGCTCTGCTGATTGGCTGGAATGCTTGGGTCATGCCCATCGCCTCCTGATGGACAGCTTCTTACCTGGCGGGTCAACCTCGGCAGCGCGCGGCGGCCTAGACCCGGTTTAATACGCCGCCTTCCCGCCCAAGTACCCTGAGGCTTCACAGCCGCCGTCGTCGTGGTGAGGGAGGCAGCCCATTGCGTCCCATCCCACCAGAAAGCCAAACTCTGGCCTAAAGCGTCATCTTACAGTGACAGGGAAAAATACTAATCTAGCGCAGAAAGCAAAACACCTCCGTTCTGAACTTAATGGGCAGGTCTGGCGCATAGTAAGACTGGAAGTGAGGCATGCAGTCAGTACTCAATAAATGCTTGCTGGATTGGGTTGTTTTCCTAGTGGGTTGGGCCCGCAGGATGTAACACTGAGTGAGCCTGACAGGTTGGAAGATAAACAAAACAAATAATGTGTGATAATAAAAACAATTACACACTAACCGACTTCCAACCGTGTGAAATGAGGGAATAGACATTTTCCAGCCTCTTCTGTTCTAAGGTGGAGCTGGGTGACCCCAATAGAGGAGAGCAGGTGGCAGCCCCGCCTTACCCTGCCTTTCCCGGGAACTTGGACTGTTTAGTATGAACATGCTCAGCTCGCATTTACGACTCTGAGATACACTGGACTGTTAGGAAAGCTTGTGTTCTGAGAACCATAAATTAAAGTTTCTCTTTGAGCTTGACTCCCTAAAAAGTACCAGACAACAGAAACTTTTCCCCAGCTGCTACCTTAGCTCTCTAAACTATATCTACTTCCATAGAAGGTGAAGAGATTTTATGTTTTTAATTAAAAACAATAACAAAAGCACCCAAGGTTGTGGGGTTTTCTTTTCTTTTTATTTCTTAGTGCACAACACAGTATTGCGAATACTTTCTTTTTTTCTTTCTTTTCGTTTTTTTTTTTTTAAGAGCTATATGGTTAAAGAAAAGTGTGCTTGTGAGTGTGTAGTCTAAAAGCAAAATGTCAAATTGTTTTAAAAATCTAATTGGTTTTTATTAGTGATTCATGAACCAGGCAGCATCCTGTGTACAAAATAAAGCCAGGACCTCTGTGGACATGGCAGAACAGTTGGGTTTTGTAAGGTAACTTAAGCAGGAACAAGGAAATAGCATAATGCAAAAAGCAGATTGGTTAACATCAGGTAGCTTCAGGTTATTTTCCCTGTATGTGTTAAATCAGAGGGGACTGCCTTATGCTGGCTTACGTTGACCAGGCCCCATTTGAATGGCTGATAGACATCTCCTGTTTTTTGGAAAACTGGCCTTTTTAGAAATTGTTCTCTTTTTTCTTTAGGTTTCCATTTAATTACTTGGCACTTAACATGAGTGACTCCATTTGGTTTGGTCTGTTGTGGCCTAGAGTAGGAGATCAGTTCAAAACAATGGCCTCCTTGGCCTGGGCAGTGGCTCATGCCTGTAATGCGTGTAATCCTAGCACTTTGGGAGGCCAAGGCGGGAGGATCACTTGAGGCGAGGAGTTCAAGATTGGCCTAAGCAAGAACGAGACCCCATTTCTACAACAAATAGAAAAATTAGCCAGGTGAAATTAGCCAGCTATGTTGGCACGTCCCAGTTATTCAGGAGGCAGAGGCAGGAGAATCTCTTGAGCCCAGGAGTTTAAGGTGCAGTGAGCTGTGATGACACCACTGCACTGTAGCCCAGGCAACAGAGCAAGACCTTATCTCAAAAAAAGGAAAAAAAAACACACACAGACAATGGCCTCCTATAAATTTTATTTATATGTATATATAATATAGGTAGATAGAAAATAAAAGAATTCCCCAAATCTTCTACTAAATTTTATACTTGCATGCTAATTCATTATATTCTAGAATTAGCAGATTTTCATTTAGGAAGCAGGGAATGTGCCAACAGTAGTCATTGATGATGTCTAACCAAATACAAATTCTGACAGAGAAGGAGGCATGGAAATGTGAACTAAGCCCAGGAAGATGGATACACCTAGCTACACAGAGTCGAGCCTCTTCCTCCTGGTGAAGTGTTGTTGATAACAAATGGGACATTTCTCATGTTTAAGTTTGAGCAGAAACTCAGTCCTTACTGTTATAGGTTGAATTGTGCCCCCTGAAAAGATATACTGAAGTCCTAACTCCAACACCTGTGAATGTGGTTTTACTTGGAAATAGATCTTTGCATATGTAACCAAGTTAAGATGAGGTCATACTGGATTAGGTGGACCCTAATCCAAATGAATAGTGTCTTTATAAGAAGAGAAAAGACACAGATACAGATACAAAGGGAGAACAGTATGTGACAACAAAGGGAGAGTTTGGAATGATGCACATCTAGAAGCCACAGAACACCAAGGGTTGCCAGGAACCACCAGAAGCTGGAAGAGGCAGGAAAGGATTCTTCCCCAGGTTCATCAGAGGGAACGTGACCTGCTGACACCTTGATTTCAGACTTCTAGGCTCCAGAACTATGAGAAAATAAATTCTGTGGCTCTAAGCCACACAGTTGGTGGAACTTTGTTACAGCAGCCATGGGAAACCAATATACTTACCAAAGGCTATTCTTTGAAATTTCTACCAGAGTAGGCCCAGAATTGTGTGTGTTTTCTGATATCAACTCTTTCACAGAAAAGAGGGGGTCACACCTTTATAGAAGGAAGAGAATCAACCAAGAGAGGGTACTGCATGGGGTGAGGTCAACCTCTGGCAAGGAGGGGTGCATGGTGTTTAAGGTATAGGAGAAGAAACATGCATCTACCTTAGCTTGAGAGAGTAATCCGTCTTTGTTTTTCCAAACTATAGGAAGAAAGTATTCCTTTCTGTTGAAATTATATTAGTAGGTAGTGGAGATGAAATATAATTGCAGCCAGTTCTGAAATTTGCATATAAATGACTATAATTATAATTCAAGCACTACCCATGTTTAATGGTAACCTCTTACTACATCATTTCCTTGTTAAGTTTGCCTTAGGATTTGTATGTGTCTTAATGACATATAATTAGTTTAAAATCTTTTCCAGATATATCTTGAAAGAGCATGTCTGTTTTTAGCAAAATAAAAAGTAACCCATAAAGAGTAGGCACTCTGTGCATTGTAGTATCCAGGGATGTGTGAAAGGGGACTTTCACTCTTTATTTTATCCTTGCATTGAATGAGGTTTTTCTAAATAAGCATCTACCACTTGTATACTTCATTTCCTAAATATTTCTTACATTGCTTGTTTTTCAAAATTTTTCAACCAATGCTTAGAAGTAGGCTCTTGTTACTTCCACTAAGTAACATAAATAGAAGACAGTAACTCTTTAAGGAAGAGCATCTGGGAAAGGTATGCAATTAATCTAACACTTAAGTTTGCAGCTATCACTTAGGGTTAATGTTACTGGAGGAATATAATCCCCTCTTTCACTCCTATTTTATTCAGGAAAGGTTCTTAGAGATGATGAAATATGAGGTCTTTAAGGGATAGCGGAGTCCAGGGCTTCTCACAGTTACTATGCATATAAATCACGTGGGGATCTTTTTAAAATGCAGGTTCTGATTCAGAAGGTCAGGTGTGGTGCCCAAGATCCTACAGCTCTAACAAACTCCCAGGTGACATCAAGCTCCTCAATCACGCAGATGTTGCTCATCCACAGCCCACACTTGGAGGAGCAGACTTCCATCTCTGGCAGGATGGCACACTGCAGGCCCTGAAAAATCCTCCAGCAGGAAGACAAAACACCCCATAGGAAAATGGGCAAAACTCATGACCAAACAATTCACAGAAAAAATATAAAATGACGAGTAAACATATGAAAAGATGTTTGACTTAGTTTATGATAAAAGAAATGCAAATTAAAACTACACTGATATACAATTTCTCACCAATAAGATTGGAAAATATCATAAAGTATCACATTTTAGGTGGAAAGGCTCCTGGGAAACAGGTGCTCTCACACAGGGCTGGTAGAAATGCAAGATGATACAACCACTATGCAGTGGAACGTGGCAGTATCTAACAAAATGACATTTGCGTTTGTCTTTTCTGCCAGCAGTCCCACTACTGGAATGGGAATAATATTATCTGTAATGGGAAAATATTGAAAAATATGAATACCTAAATACTCAATATTGGAGACTGAGTAAATGTGGTGCATGCATACAATGAAATATTAATGAACTATAAAAATGAATGAGAAAGTTATCTATCAACTAATGTGAAATGATTTTCTGGATATATTGTTTTAAAAAGCAGAGAAGTTGGGAGGCCGATTCAGGAGGATCGCTTGAGGTCAGGAGTTCGAGACCAGCCTCAGCAAGAGCAAGACTCTGTCTCTACTAAAAATAGACAGAAATTAGCAGGGCAACTAAAAACATAAAAAAAAAAAATAGCCAGGCATGGTGGCGCATGCCTATAATCTCAGCTACTTGGGAGGCTGAGGCAGGAGGATCGATGGAGTGCAGGAGTTTGAGACCAGCCTCGCAATATAGCAAGACCCTGTCTCTACAAAAGATAGGAAAATCAGCTGGGCATGGTGGCACACACCTATAGTCCTAGTTACTGGGGAGCCCGAGGTAGAAGGATCACTTGAGCCCAGGAGTTCAAGGTTACAGTGAGCTATGATTGTGCCACTATGCTCCAGCCTGGGTGACAGAGTGAGACCCTGTCTCCAAAATATAAATAAATAAACAATTTTTTTAAATGAACAAGAATGGAGAAAAATCCTAAAATGGAATACATACAGAAACAAAAATACAGGACAGACCTGTATTTCAAATAAATAATATAACCACACTGAAGGGGGAAAGAAATTCAAAAAGAATGAACCCTGGTAACTTTGAACACAATATTTGAACTATTAATATATGCCATTAGGTTAAAGACAAAAAGAACTCTAAAAATATATTGAACTCTAGTACGTAGGCTTTTTTTTGTTGTTGCAGATGTATGGGCTAGTAATTCTGAAATGACTGTGTATTCTAGGATTGAACAAATAAGTAATATATTCTTGATAATGGGGAAGTAGGTTTATCATTGTCAGAGAAGGAAGTTAGAAATATGGAAAGGAGGAAGCTAGAATAAACGCTATGGTGTTGGACTGGATTTGGGAATATCAGTATAAACTCATGAATTTTAATACAGACAGATTAGAAAGAGAGAAAGAGTGATGAATAGCTCCATGCAAATTTATCAGTGGTGTGCTACTGGCTCATACCAGCTCAGGACAAGCAATTGTTAAGTTTTCAAGACTTTTACCTGCAGGTTGATGTTAAATTGGCACCTTTAAATCACATACGGTGAGAATATTATCACCAAGGAAATCAGTAGATGCCATAAATCAAGGATTTTTCCCCCAAAAAGTCAGTTGTTGATCATTCACTAGTACACTACTCTGTGTGTGTATATGTGTGTGTGTATACACATACATACATACATGTGTTTCCTAGTTCCATTCACTAAAAAGTCTTACAAGCACACACCCTAGTAGCAGTGAGCTCACCACGTTGATTCCAAAGCTCTCTGTTGGGTTGGCAAAATGCTTTGACAGGCCTGCATCACTGTTCTGCTTCTCTCTCACCCTCACCTGGATCCAACCCCTTTCCTTCATAGCTGTTGATCCCTAGTGAACATTACCCTGAACTTGCATCCTGAACTTCATCTTGGTATCTGCTGATGGAGAACCCATTCTGCAACAATCCAGAATGTAGCACAGTCAGTTAGCTGGAAGATATGGGGAAAAGTTTGAAAGAAATGAAGGAAAAGTGAAAAGAAACACTAACATGAAATAGTAAGAGAAGAGAGAACTGAACTTGCTTTTAAGTAGCATTCTCCACTAAAAGGAACCAGGGATCCTTAAAGAAATAGTTGATTCCAGGACTGGGGCAGGGAAAGTTCAAGACAGACCTGCAACATCTCAGCCAGACGTGCTAGAACACAGGCTGGGCAGGTTTCCTGACTGTCCTAAGCCCCATGCTTTCCAGGACTCAGGGCCCTTCCCAGTGACTCCCCACAGGGCTTACATATGCTCTCAGTGAAGCTGAAGCCCACAATGATGCAGAAACTCTGTTTAACTTATTCTCTCCTGGGATCCTTCACCTAAGTGGCAAGATCACCCTTCCACAGCTAGGTGTGCGGTTGCTACTCAGTTTTCACAGTAATCACCATTAAGATACTTTTATATGTAAATAGTTCTTGATAAAGCAAAATATTTCATTGAGAAAAATTCAATGAACAGGTTAAACAGCAGCCTGGGGCAGCTAAAGAAAGAACTAGTAAAATAAAAGATAAATCAGAAGAAATAATCGATGGGTAGGTGTAGCAGTGCACCACCCAGATCCACCTTCAAGGAAAAGCTGATTGCCCAGAGAGTACAGTGAGCAGACAGCCTCAGCTGCCGGCTCCATCAGGGTCTGCCTCTGCCTCCGCTGCAGAAAGCACCTCACCAGGATCACATACTTGCCAGGGAAGCTCACATTGGGTGAATGAATAAAGTAGGAGCTGAAAGGCTTGGCCATTCAGGTGATGTGTGCAAACTCTGATGGGCCACCACGTTGATTCCAAAGCTCCCTGTTGTGTTGGCAAAATGCTTTGACAGGCCTGCATCATTGTTCTGCTTCTCTCTCACCCTCACCTGGATCCAACCCCGTTCCTTCACAGCTCTTGATCCCTAGTGAACATCACCCTGAACTTGCATCCTGAACTTCATCTCGGTATCTGCTGATGGAGAACCCATTCTGCAACAATCCAGAATGTAGCACAGTCGGTCAGCTGGAAGATATGGGGAAAAGTTTGAAAGAAATGGAGGAAAAGTGAAAAAAAAAAAAAACTAACATGAAATCGTAAGAGAAGAGAGAGAAATAAAAAGAAATCTGTACCTAGACATATTATAATGAAAGTGTGGAACCAGACAAAGAGAAGATCACGATAGCAGTCAGAATGGAAAGACAGACGACTCACAAAGATAAATGACAATTCAACAGCAAAGAAAGCTAGAAAACAGTAGAATCATGACACCAATGCGCTGACAGAAAACACCTGCCAACTGAGAATTTCACACTGAGTAAAACTACCTTTCAAAAATGAAGGCAAAATAAAGACATTTCAGAAAAAAAAATTATTTTGCTATCAAGTAAACCTCACAACATAAACTTCTAAAGAATGCCCCTTAGTGCGAATTACTAGAAAGATGCAAACTACCAATGTGGTATTGAGGAGAAACAGAAAATCTGCATAGGCCTATAAAAAGTAGTGATTGAATGAGAATTGTGAAACTTCGCACAAAGACATGACATGGTCTTGTATGTAAAAAAGCTTTAGGAATCCACAAAAAAACTATTAGAACTAATAAACAAGTTCAACAATGTTGTAAGGTACACAATCAACATGCAAAAAATCAATTTTATTTTTACACACTAGCAAGGAATAAGCTAAAAATGAAATTAGGAAAACAGTTCTATTTATAATAGCATCAAAAAGACTTACATACTTAGAATTAAATTTAACAAAGTAAATTCAAGACTTATACACCGAAAACTACAAAAGATAGTTGAAAGAAATTGAGTAAAATCTAAATAAATGGAAAGACATACCATGAAATTGGATTGCAAGGCTTAATATTGGTAAGATGTCAATACTCTCTAAATTGACATACAGATTCAACACAATCCCTGTCAAAATCCCAATTGGCTTTTTGTGGCTGACAGCTGATTCTAAAGTTCATATGAAAATGCAACGAACTCAGAATACCCTATACAGTCCTGAAAATAAAAACAAAGTTGGAAAACTCATACTTCCCTATTCCAAAACTTACTACAAACCTACAATAAACTAGACTGTGTGGTATTAACATAAGGATAGAAATATAGATCAATGGAATATAATTCATAGTTCAGAAATAAACCAATACACTACGGGCAACAATGTGCTAACACCTTTCAATGGGGAAAGAATAGTCTTTTCAACAAATGATGCTGGAACAACTTGATAGTCACAGACAAAAGAATGAAGTTAGGTTGGTCCGAGTGCAGTGATGTTTACAACTAATTGATCACAACTAGTTACAGATTCTTTTGTTCCTTCTCCATTCCCACTGCTTCACTTGACCAGGCTAAAAAAAAAAAAAAAAAGAATGAAGTTAAACCCTAGCTCACACCATATGCAAAAAAATTAATTCAAAATGGATCAAAGACCTAAATGAAAGGGCTAAAACTATAAAACACTTAGTAGAAAACAGAGGCATACATTGTTGTGACCTCAGATGAGGTGATATTTTCTTAGATATGACACCAAAAGCACAAGAAACCAAAGAAAATAGACATATTGGACCTCATCAAAATTAAAAACTTTTGTGCTTCAAAGGACAGTGTCAAGAAAGTGAAAAGGTAACTCACAGAATGGGAGAAAATATTTGCAAATCATATATCTGATAAGGGTCTAGTATTCAGATTATATAAAGATCTCTTATACTTCAATAATAAAAAGACAAATAACCCAATTAAAATTGGACAAATGATCTGAGCAGATATTTCTCCAAAAATGCACAAATGGCCAATAAGTACCTGAAAAGATGCTCAAAATTCTTCGTCATTAGGAAAATGCAAATTAAAACCATGAGTTACTACTTCCCATGCTCTAGGATGGTCATAATAAAAAAGACAGACAATAACACATCTGGGTGAGGATGTAGAGAAACTGGAACTCTCATACAATTCAGGTGGCATTGTAAAATGGAGCAGCCACTTTGGAAAATAGTTTGGCAGCTCCTCAAAAAAGTTAAACAGAATTACCATGTGACCCAGCAATTCTACTCATAGGCATATACCCCAGAGAACAGAAAACATGTCTAGACAAAAACTTGTACACAAATATTTATAATGGCATTATTCATAATAGCCAAAAGTGAAAACAACCCAAATGTCCATCAATTGATAAATGATAACCAAATGTGGTATATTCATACAATGGAATATTATTCAGCTATAAAAAGGGATGTGCACTGATTTATGCCAAAACATGTATAAATGTTAAAAAATTATGTTAAGTGAAAGCAGGTAGACACAAAAGGCCACTTATTGTATGATTATATTTATATGAAATGTTCAGAATAAGCAAATCATACAGACAGAAAGTAGGTTTGTCATTGCCAGAGGCTGGGGGAGGGAAACATGGGAAACACCTGATAACAGACATGGGATTTCTTACTGGGGTGAGGAAAATGTTCTGGAATTAGATAGTGGTGATGGTTGCACATCTTTGTGAATAGACTGAAAACCAATGATTGTACATTTTAAAGGGTGAATATTATGGTATGTGAATTATATCTCATTAAAAGAAAAAGAGAATGTATTTTAGGCAAGAAGAAAATGATTCCAGATGAAAGATCTGAGATGCAAGAAGGAATGGTGAACAAATAAAGTAATAAATATGTAAGCAGATTTAAATAAATTTCGAACAAAGTATTTATCAAACAAAAACAGTAACGCTTAATTTGTGGGACCTAAATCAACCTGAAATATTAATACAAAACAACAGTATATAAAGTAGGATGGTGTTCAAAGATTCTTATATGGTTCTTGAGGAAGTTATTGATTAATTTTAGAAATTGCTAAATGTGAAAATACCAAAATGTCATAATATGCATATAAAGTGTTTAACTTTCAAACTAGTAATGTGAAAAAATAGAATGAGAATGGAAAAAAATCAGTAAAGAAGGAAATAAGAAAATACAGGGAGTAAAAATATAGAGAAAATGCAAAAAATGGAAAGCACAAAATAAGCTGGTAAAAAGGAATCTAAATATATTAGTTAAATATATTAGTTACCACAATAAATATAAATGGACTTACTATTCCCATTAAAAGACCAAGATTGTTGATGTGAGTAAAGAAACAAATGCCATATATATACTGTTTGTAATAGGTACATCTAAATGATAAAGATTAAAAAAGATGCAATATAGAAGTATGAAACAATTTATACTGGGCAAATATTAACCAAAATAAAGTTTAGCACAACTATATCATTATCCAAGTAAGAGATTTAGGACAAAAAATATTACAGAATTAAAGAGATTTACTAAAGACTAATGCAAAGAACAGCTCAAAGCTTCAAATCCCCAGGAGCCTATAACAATTCCAAACTTGTATGTAACTAATAGTATCTGCCTCAAAATATATAAAGAGATGGGCCACCTTGGACACTTTGGAAAGAATAGTTTTTCCCCTAAGTTATCAAATACATTTTTTTCTGAGACTTCACATTTAGACTATACATTTAAAATCTCTTGACAAGAGCCAAGTGTTAATAAAGGAATTAGAAATATTCTAAAATGTATTTTTACACTTGACCTTAGCCAAAGAGCTGAGAAGCAATCTAAAATGAGTTTTAAAAAAAGAATTATGAAATGTTTCAGCATGGTCTGAAAGGGGATGTCAACAAAATAAAAAATTTTAAGCCATAAAAGAACACTTAAAATGATATCATTCAATACTCTTTCAAATAGGTAGTCATCATAACTATATCCAGTTGTCTCCTATATTTTTTATAATTGTTAATATTTATAATTCATCTGTTTCAAATTTATGGCATAGAGCATTATTTCAGGTTGGAATTACTATAAAAATAGTAAATAGTTGCTTCGCTACAAATTTTTGCTAAATTGTTTGGAGTTCGAGGACTAATTAAACTAAATTTTAGCAATTCAATATGAACTGCCAAATGGAGAATGGAGTTAGCTTTAAGCATTTTCAAAATGCTGTCGGTTTAGTACTAGGACTAAATATTTGCTTTTTGATTCTAAATATTCTAAATATTTGCTTTTTGCCTAAACTTGTCCAAACACACATATCCTAAGTCATAATAGTTTTCAATTCCTTGATTAAGATAAAGTAACTATTTCTGGGAAGGTGGAAATATGTGACATCTGTATTTAATTAAATTTACTTTAAATATTTTTTAACAAATCAGTGTGATACATTAACAGAATGAGGCTGGCACAGTGACTCACGCCTGTAATCCTAGCACTCTGGGTGTGAGGCTGGAGGATTGCTTGAACTCAGGAGTTTAAGACCAGCCTGAGCAAGAGCGACACCCTGTCTCTACTAAAAATAGAAAAATTAGCCGGACATGGTGGCCTGTAGTCCCAGCTACCAGGGAGGCTGAGGTAGGAGAATAACTTGAGCCCAGGAATTTGAGGTTGCTGTGAGCTAGGCTGATGCCACAGCACTCTAGCCTGGGCAACAGAGCCAAGAGTCTGTCTCAAAAAAACAAACAAACAAAAAAACCCAGAATGAATGATAAAAAACATATGATGATCTCAATAGATGCAAAAAAAAATCATTTGACAAAATTCAGCATCCTTTCATGATAAATACTCTTAACAAATTAGATACAGAAGGAATGTACCTCAACACAATAAGGACCATATGTGAGAAGCCCAGAGCTAACATCTCAATGGTGAAAAGCTGAAAGTTTTTCGTCTAAGGTCAGAGACAAAGCAAGGAATGCCCACTCTCGCTACTTCTATTCAACACAGTACTGGAAATCCTAGCCAGAGCAATGAGGCAAGAAAAAGAAAACATTCAAATCAGAAAGGAAAAAGTAAAATTTTCTCTATTCGTAGGTGACATGATCTTATATATATATATACCTAGAACACCCTAAAGAATTTATTATCATCCAGATTCATTCTATCCACCTTTCTTTAAAAGTCAGCACCAACAGTTTGCCATTATTTTTCTAGGAGAAGGAATACAAATTGCAGTTTTAAAAAAAGCTTCTGGAGGTTCTTTCAAAAGATGGATATTGTTTGACTTCCATTTAAATCCCTAAAATACTCTCTAATACTCTTTAAAGTGTATCAAAACACAGATTTTTTCCAAAGTTTAACCATTTATTACCTTGAGATTGTGATAAAATTGCAGATTCTACCCTCCACCTCCATAATAAACAACCAGAAATTACTTCAGACTAGGTTCTAGCCCTGTCTAAATATTGGAAGGGTTCAGAGTAATCCCAGTGCTTCCAGGCAGAATTAGAAGCCTTGTTGTTAAGCCCTTAGAGCAGGGGTCCTCAAACTTTTTAAACAGGGGGCCAGTTCACTCTCCCTCAGACCGTTGGAGGGCCGGACTATAGTTTAAAAAAAACTATGAACAAATTCCTATGCACACTGCACATATCTTATTTTGAAGTAAAAAAGCAAACAGGCAAAAACACCCGCATGTGGCCTGTAGGCCGTGGTTTGAGGACGCCTGCCTTAGAGCTTCCTTTCCTCTCCAGAAATGAGATGGTTCCAGCCCTGGGCAGGCAAATCAACTGAAAATAAAAGGAGAGTTGTAATTCATTATCAACTCTCCCAAATTAACTGTAACTCCTGTTGCTGGGAGTGGTGAAACATCATCAGGGTCAGGGGTCCCTGAATGTGTTCCCTAGCTTGTGTCCCTAATTCCAGTTTGGGAACCCTCTGTAGACTGAACACACAGTAAATATCAAAGCTAGGGCTGCCCCTTCATTCACAGCTTCTTGGATACCTGACATGTGGTGAAACACAGCAGCATGCTAGCTCTTGGAAGACAATTAGAGTTATGAGTTCGGGTCAACTCTGTCCAATAATGCAAAGGACAAAACATGGGAAAACACTATATAAGATGGAAGAGAGAGAAAGAAAAAAGGAATGATTATATAATAAATGGAAAAATACAAATATTTTACATAAGAGGTAGAGAAAAGAACCTTGCATAGACCAGTCTGATGACTAGAGTCATATTTGTCAAACTGCCCAAACAGTGTCCATTTGCAACCAAATATTTATATAGAGACGGTTGCATTGAGTGATCTCCGTTACTATGGTAAGCGCAATGGGTGTTACTCTGAAAGAAAATGTGACCAAATATTTTCATCTCATGGTCTGTACTTTTTAATGTCTTAAACCACATTTATTATACAAAGTAGTCTACCCAACAGTAAACCTAACGACAACTCTGACACCTACTGCAGTTTCTCTCTTTATAAAATCCTAAATCCACAGATTCCTCCCTCATTATGCTGCATCCTGAGGGTATGGGAGAAGACAAACAGCTACTGAGCTACCAGTGTCAAAACTGAACTTCCTGTCGTAACCTGTTCTCCTCTCTCTGCCAACCTGCCGGCAGATGGAAGCTGTTAACCAGCACCTTTTCCTCACTTGGCTTGACACCCCAATCTCAGTATTTCTGCCATCCAACGAGCAGAGAAAAAAAAGCCAACTGCATCAATAACCTACTGAGAATAAATAAAAAGATATCATCAAGCCAAAGGAATAGGTAAGCTGTAATATATAAGCAAAATGTAAGGAACTGTTACAAAAATTATTCTATTAACTTGTGAAGATTTTTTTTTAAAGTAAGTAATCTAGGATTAGAGAAAAAGGTGACCATGTGTGATTTCCTGGTTCAAATTTTTTTCTTTTTATTCTATTTTTCACTCTTAATTCTTTCCTCTGTCATTAAAATACTGCTTAGATAATTAGAATGATGTGTAATTTTCTAACATGAATCAAAATGTACATTTATTATTTTTTCAATTGTCTTTCGTACATGTTTTTAAAACGAGAATTAGAAAGAGCATTAGGAAATACCTATATCTGTAGGACATTACATTTATTTTCATCTTTTGTTGGTTGACAAATGTATTCATTCACCAAACATATATTGAGCACCTACTATGTGCTAGCTACAATTCTAAGTATTATACTTAAGATATAGCATGATTTTAAAAAGATCAAAATCTCTGCCCTGTGGAGCTTACATTCCAATGCAGGACAAAGTCGATGCACAAGCCAGATAAGCAAAAGGCAGAGTGTTCTGCTAGAGGGAAGTGCTGAGATAACAAATAAAATAAGGCAGGGGACTGTGAGGTAGTAGGAGTGAGTGGATTGAAATGTAAGCAGTGTGGCCAGGGAAGGGCTCAAGCTGAAAGGAACTATTGAATAAAGACCATTGAAGGCAGCAATGGAGTGAGCCCTGTGGGTGGTCAGGGGACAACATCCCAGGCAAGGGGGACAGAAGTGCAAAGGCACCAAGGCAACAGCAGCCTGCTCTATTACAGGGGTGGCCACGACCAGCATGGCCGCAGTGGAGGGCGGCGAGGAAGTGGTGGACAGCGGATGTGAAGCGAGAGCTGCAAGGTGTAGAGGGTAGCAGATTCGGTGGTCTCTTACAGGACACTGGAGTGACTTTGAGTTTGACCCTGAGTCAGCTGGGAAGCCACTGTAGGGTTTTCAGACAGGAGCAATGTCGCTATATGGGCACCAGTCCTGTCTCTTTTTCCTAGGCACACAGGTGCAAGACGGCATTTCCCACCTTTCCTTGCAGCGAGTGGGGTTGTGTAACTGGGCTCTAGTCAATGGAAGTGGATCGCAGTGCTACATACACCACTTCCAATCTAGTCCTAAAACTCCTGTGTGATCCTTCACACCCTGTCTTCCCTCAGCCACAGCAACCCCAGAAACCACACGTTGAAGGTGGAGTGACTCAAGGTGGAAGGAACCTGGATCCCCAAGTCATCGTTTAAAGGAGAGTGCCCCGGGATTGCATCCTGACCAGCAACGTCCATATCGGACTTCGTGTGATCAGGAGAGAAACTTTGTGTTAAACCACGCAGCTTTGGGAGTTATTTGTTACAGCTGCGTTCAGAATAGACTGGGGTTGGGGGAAGAAAATGCAAACAGGAAGACCACAATCCAACCAAGAGATAATGGTGACTATGTGTATTTACTAATTTATTCATAAAAACTAACGTTCTGTGCTTCTGAAAGGCTACTCGCAGTCTAGTGGAGAAGACAGATCCACAAACTTGAGTGTGACACAGCGGGTAGGAAGGTGGGGCTACAGCTTCCCGTAGAGGAGCCTTTCACAGGGGCTGTCCTGACTGTCTTGTCTGCAACAGCTACAGATACAGGACCTGGGATGCAATCGGTTTGCATGATGATCTTTGTAAATCATCAGCACAGGGCCTGTCTCATAGCAAATAATGGATAATTGTTAGCTCTTCAATAATTATAAATTGTTTCAAGAAATTGTTGTCAGAGCTGCTTACTATACATATATATAGACAGGGTCCAGACGGAGAGATGAAACCCATAACTAAGGAGATATTTGCACCACCAACTTCTCTGTCTTTTTCTGTTTGAATCAGCCTTGGATTTTCACTCTTTCCACTGCTAAGTTTTGTTCTTATTTGTGAATAATGTTTATACTCTATATAGATTGGGTGACACCAAAAATGCAAACAGTGTTGCTCATTTCACTTTTCAATCTGTAGCATTATAGTCCAGAACTCCTAATACTCCTTGTCGTATTATAAAGTTTGTATTATAAAGCCTAAGCCTGCCATGTTACCATTTAATAAAAGACTTATTGACTAATGTTGAGTGAAAATTGTCTTAAACACCAGTAAATATCAACAACCTGTTATTATTGCTATTACTACTATATCCAATCACATAGTGATCATATGTAATAATAGTGAATGCATAATCACAATCGTAACAATTTAGTTTATAAAGTACTGTTTATAAACCATTTTTACCGTGTCACATTAGTTCTCACTATATTCCTGTAAGATAAGGAAGCTAAACTTCCTGTCACAGATGAAGTATACAAACACAAATGGAGAGATGTTCCTAAGTAACTTAGTATCTCTCGGAACAGGCTAAAATGGGACTTGGGTACTGTATAACTATAGCTCCAGTATAAATATATAGAGAGAATGGAGTTTATTATAAGGAATCGGCTCATATGATTATGGAGGCTGGAGGTCCCACAATCTGCCATCTGCAAGCTGGAGACCCAGAAACCTGGTGGCGTGAGTGAAAGGCCGGAGAGTGGGAGAGCCAGAGTTACAGATTCCAGCCCACGTCTAAAGGTCTGAGAACCAGGAGCCCTGACCACAGAAGACAAATATCCCAGCTCAAACAGGCAGAAAGCCTCCACCTTCCTGGGCTTTTCTGTTCTATTCACATCCTCAGTAGACTGGATGGTGCCCACCCACACTGGGGAGGGCCATCTCAGTCCACCAATTCCAATGCTAACCTCTTCCAGAAACACCCTCAGAGACATACCCAGAAATCATGTTTAACCAGCTATCTTGGCTATCTGTGGCCCAGTCAAGTTGACACATAAAATTAACCATCACAGATACAAAGGCCATGTCTGAGAAAGTAACTAAAGCTTTCTCCTCAGTTATTTCCATCGTAAGTAAGGCTTTGCAGTAAGCTAATACAGCAGAAATTAGGCAGCAATTCTGCACGATGCTAAAATAAATCTCAGGCAGGGCTCAGTGGCTCATGCCTGTAATCCCAGCACTTTGGGAGGTTGAGACGAGAGGATCCATTGAGCCCTGGAGCTCAAGACCAGCCTGGGCAACATAGTGAGATGCTGTCTG